>RJWT010053513.1:0-10440 GCA_004365215.1 Cuniculus paca | reverse complement strand
AGAAGTAGGCTGCTGGGAAACTGGGCATAAATGATGTGGGAAATGCTCATTAATCAAGACTCGATTGCCTATTTCTCAAACAGCTTAGTGACAATTTGGCTGGACTTTTCTATTTCTGCCAGTCTTTCACACTAAGCACCTTGAATGAGGCTTTATGGGTGTCTCTTCCATAGATTTATTGCGTTACCTGCAAGAACATCCACCTCCTAGAATGCTGGGCAGAAGGAGCTTACACGGTGAAACAGGTGTGCCTGTTTGCCAGGGACCGTGGCAAAGACAAAGAATCAAAGGCCAGACACGCTAGTCTCTGCAAAACCTTCCTGCGAGAGTATACTTCTTGTTAGAACATCAACTTTCTTTCTTTCTTTCTTTCTTTCTTTCTTTCTTTCTTTCTTTCTTTCTTTCTTTCTTTCTTTCTTCTTTCTTTTGTTCATTCGTTCGTTCGTTCGTTTTTTTGAGACAGGGTCTCACTATGCCGTTCAGGCTGGCCTTGAACTCCCTTTGTAGCCCAGGGCTGGTCTCAAACTTGCAACGAACCTCCTGCCTCAGTCTCCCGAGTGCTGGGATTGTAGGCATGCACCACCATTGCCTGGCAGAACACCAAATTTAAATGATCACACTGTGAGCATTTATTTTAGGAAGAATGATTGTATCCTTCTTTTACCACTCCCAGAATACATACATACATAATACACATATAACAGTAACTAAAATGTTGAAGTATTTTTTGCAGTTTTGAAAGCAAACAGTCTGATGTTTTAAAAATTGCTCAAGTAAATAGCAATGCACTCTTCTTATGGGATACTAAGCAATCATTAATGTTATTTACGTGAATATTTAAAAGTATAATAGGAAAAGGTTGCCGAGATATGTTAGTAAAAAAGGTTGTACACATCATGAAACTATAATAAACTGTACACTTTCATTAAAAAGCAGTTGACTAGCTAGGTAGAAAAACATTACTATATAATTATATATTATTATCTATTGTTACATATGCATATATGAGTTACATCAAGATATACTTATCTTTTTACATCAAGATTGTGTTCATTTTTATTTCCATCCAAATGTTTTCCCCATGTAATTTCTGAGCATTATGTTTTAAATATCTATTACCTTGCTAATCATAATCTAGTAATGAAAATTGTTAAAAATAAAAACACAGCTCCAGCAGACAATTTTTTTACTACCCCACATTTCCCAATGTTAGTTCCTTAAAGGCAGCGAGTAATATAAAATGCTTCTTAATGTTTATTTAATTTAAAAAATAAAACTCACTCCAAACCCACCACCCAGAGACATTAATTATAGATATTCTGGTGAATATTGTTTTAAACTATGTCACTCATGCATACTCATTAATTGTGTTAGAAGGAGAAAGAACTTTCTAATATTAATGCTGTAGGATGACTACATTTCTTTTGAAAGCAAATATACCCTGAAATGAGATGGATAAATAATGGTAACTGTCTATCACAGAAAGCTAAGCCACCATAAAAATTATTTATATGAATACTTTACAATGTACCGGAAATTTTCTTAATATTCACTGAGTGAAACACTCTACATAAAATTATGAAGCCAGAATAAACTGCTTATTTTTGATAAAAGAATATTTATTTCATGAGTCACAATAGAGACAATAACACACACCCACACCCACACTCAATCATGCACACGTAAATTCCGGTAATTGGCTCCCATGACTGTGGAGGCAGAAGAGTTCCGTGATCTGCAAGTCACAGGATTATGAGAGCTCATGGTATAATTCTTCCTAAATCTGAAAACTCGAGAATCCAGGGGGCTGCCGGCATAAATCCTGGGGTTCAAAAGGTCTGAGAACAAGGAGCTCTGATGTCCATGGGAGAGAAGACAGCTATATCAGCTCAGGAAAAGAGAGAAAATCTGTCTTTTTGCCTTTTGGTTCTTCTCGGGCCCTCACCTGACTGAATGATGTCCACTCACGTGGGTGAGGGTGCCTCACTTTGTCTGCTGATTCAAACGCTAGTCTCCTCTGGAAACACCCTCCAAATCACACCCAGAAATAACCTTTAGCCACCTATTTCGGCATCCCTTAACCCAGTCAAGTTGACTCATAAAATTAACCATCACATCATCTAAAAATGTATTTATTATTATATAGCAGAGAGCAAAACGTATTCATTATGTATTATTACAACCCAAGAGACACACCAGTGGTCAGACGAGAGGTAGGTCTTGCTGGCTGTTTAGAAAGAGGGCCCCTGGAGAAGGAGTTACAGAAAACAGAAGAGGAGAGTGCTTCATGCGAGGAAGAGGCAAAACATCAGGTGCCACCACACTTTCTAGTAAAATGAGCACAGTGGTCTAGCTACTGGTTTTGGCAACAAGGGAATGAGGGAAGACATACTCTTCTATTAGTTTTATTTAAATAACACTCACCGTTTAAAGTTATTGAAGTGAGTCAGCTCCTGAGAATAAAGGAACTTTCCCCTCTCTTCAACAGGAAGGCTTTTCATGATATAGAACCAAAGAATTCCTGAGACAGGTCTTCCAGTAAGAAAACACATTTATCAATTTACTCCACAATGGAGAAAACAGAGGTACTGTACAATGTTGAGTGGTAAAAATTTTAGTCCTTCCTATGAACCTAATGATGTAATTTTAAAATCAATTTCTCACAATATACAAATAAAGGAGAACAACTATGCCCAAACTCCTAGTTTATATAATTACATAATAATTAAAACTTTAAAAAACAGCCAACGTTTACCACACTGCATGCTTGTAAGAGGTAAACACTTGCTTAACAAAGACTAGGCACTTGGCTAAGTCTTTTGCACATGTTGTCCTATTAGCTTTCAACTTCTATTAGTTTTTAATGTCTTCAGAGTTACATGTGAAGATTATAAGGCTCAGAGTGGTTGGATGATTTACTCAAAATAACAGAACTTAACTGTTATCAGACGAAACTGAGGTAACTCCCAGCTCTTGTGTCATAGGTGAATCAGAGAAGACCTTAAAACAGAGGCCATGATTCCCTGAGAATCAGTGTGTTGAATGTGCTCTGTAACTCCTAATGTGTGCAAGCCATAAAAGCAATGTTCTGACAGTGTTCCAAAGAATGGACAAGCCAACCATAGTCCTTTCTTTCCAGTAAACTTGTTTGGTTCCACTCACCTTTGATTTTCCATCTGTGTACAAGTGATCTATGGAGATATTTCAGACCATAGTCCATTGTCAAGAAAGAGCTGAATGGCTCAGCAGGTGCTAGATAGTGAGGAAAACAATGAGGACAAAAGGTAAGATTCTGAACATACCTTTGCATTGATCATTCTAGATGGTAAAATCTCCATGTGACATTTATAGGTCTCACAGAGAATTTCATCTCATATTGAATTTTATCCTCATGCAGAAGAGAGAGGAAGAAGTGATCTAAAGGATTCAAAACAAAAGCAACATCAGCAATTGGAGCAGAAGTGTAATTAGCATATCTGCCTCCTAATACACAGCCAAGAAATGATCAGTGGTCAGACACTAACCACCCCAAGGGAGCCACCAAACCCAGAAAGAAAGTTGAAGCTGCTTATGGCCCTATAATGGAGCCTTGAGGAAGCTTTAGAATATCTTCTCGTGTTTTTCCCCTGCATGGGCCGATAGAGACATTTTTATCTTCATTGTAGCTTTCTGTAACCCCAGAAATATCCTTGCAATTTTGCAATTCAGGACATCCTTTCATCTGTGCATTCCTAGCTAGTTTCAATGGCGCATGTCAAGGGAGAGGAGAGGTTCAAATGTCAGTCCTGAGAATGACTTGTGCTTCTAAGTTTAATTTCCAGTACTGTGTTTCTCCCACATAAATCATACTGTTCCAGTGAGGGAACAAGTTATATACCTTTTTCAAAGATGTTTTCCCAACTAATGATCCTATGTGACTTAAAATTATACTGACAGAAAAACAACTGCAGTGACTTTTAAACAAATGATAAAATCCCATGGATAATATCCTCCAAATTGCTTGGAGACGTGAATGAATGACTCATATATCATTGTAGAAAGCCATTTTCTCAATGGATTCTACCCGATGGAATCGCATCACATTTCAAACTGGGGAAAAGCTTTCAATGAAACAAGATAAACTGGCTCTAGAGCTAACCCTATATCCTGAGGGAAGATGGCTGTGAATATATTTAGAACTTCCCACTTTCCAGGAGCTCAGGTGATCCAAGTGTCTTTTATCTATGCACAGAAATGTAGTTTGTAAAGCAACATGGTGATATCAATGCCTCTCAACACTTCTTCCGAAGATAGTTCCTCTTATTTTGGGTTGACTTTCTCTAATGAGTTGACATCCTACGATATCTTAACAATATTCTCTCAGACTTTTATTTCTTTCTCATTTACATGATGTCACAGACATATAGTTGTTCATTATGAAGTAAACGATCTTAACAAACCAAAAGGCAGTTCCTGGGATGTTGTTCTAGAATGTAAGAAGTTGCATCAGATAGATTTTTAAAATAATGTGAAATCTTCTACCTTTCACTTCTAGTTCTATGACCCTGGTACTTGGGAATGTGCCTGTGTGTGTGTATGTGTGTGTGTGTGTGTGTGTGTGTGTAATAGATATCTTTTTTCTCCCAACTTGGAGCAAGTCTTAAGTAGGCAATTCTATTGTCTTTGTTTGCCCACCTGTTAAGGAATTTAACCTGTTTCTAGGTCTTTTCTAGGAAAGAAATACCCACAACAACCTTCTGTGAGTAACTTGAAATTCATGAAAGAGAAATGATGTACACAAAACCAAGTACCATGTCCACACAGACTCAGACTATATTACATCTTCTAATGCTCCTTACTTTATGTATGGAATACAAAATAAGTTTGCTCATATGTTGTTTTTATCATGTCAGTTACACTTGTCCCTCCAAGGAGACTACAGTATAGAATGGACAAGCCAACCTAATCCCTTCCTTCTAGTAAATTTGTTTGGTTCCACTTGCCAGAGTGGTTGAGCACACTAATAGATGATATTCGAGGTAGTGCAGAATAATATTGCTCAATAAAGATTTATAATAGATGTAAAAGGTTATAAGTGACATAGTTATTTGGACATCTGATCCATATTTGGAGCATATAAAAGACTTCACCTGTACTGTAGAACTAGAGCTTAGGGCAGTTGTCATCACTGACTTTAATCTCTGGTGCTTGCAGGGATCTTTGAATAACCACAGAGATAGTTATGTGGTACAGGAGAGAAAAGAAGAGACACAGTAAAGTCAGAAGCAGGTAAAGAGATAAATTTTTCTTCAAACTTATAAAGAGTTAAAGAAAAAGGTTCAATTAAACAGGGTGTATCTACAAACACTTGTTTTGCAACTGTTATATTCCAGGAATTTCATGTTATATTCATCATGATAATGATAAGAACCACCATTTATTGAAAGCCTGTTATATGCCATGTCAAGTGATATATTGGGTCTGACTATCACTAGATGGGGATAATAGTATTCTCATTTTACAAAGGAAGAAATAAAGGCAGAGAGAAATTGAGCAACTGTCCTAAATTTACCAGGCAACAAGAAGCAGGAAGAACACATACCAAGAGGACATGGACCTGAAATCAGTTCCTGGGTCTTTTACACACTGTCTGCCTCCCTGTACTGTGGTTTCATGTTCTGTGAGACCAGAACAAATTAAACTTCACAGCAGGTGGCCCTGTGGGCACCAGTTTGGAGATCCTTTGGTTGATGCTGATGGTGTGCATTAGATCACAGCAAGGTAAGATCTTCAGCTAGTTTTCTTGAGGTTGTATGGTTGGTGATAGGTCTAACCCCTGGTAAAATTATTAAGTATATGAAAAACATCATTTGTACAATCCTAAGAGTGTATAAATAACAGAAGTGAGGCAACTGGGTTCAGGGAGCCAAAAACATTAAAGAAAGATGACACAAGAACTCTTATAGATCCAAACAGAAGGACCGAACTTCTGGTGCTCTGTGTTCTGGAATAACTAGCATTTCTCATCAATAGAAGGCATTCAGGCAAAACCCAGAGTATCCTGAGAGGCTGCTGAGGTTGTCTGATGACTTCTGCCTACTCTGCAGGATCACCTGGTCTTAGAGTCAGCCAGAGCACCTGGGGGACCCTGACCCCTGACTGGGACAAGCTTAGATCCCAAAGGGTCTCACATGGAGAACAGCTTAGGCCAAATATGCAGGTGGCTGGCATTTTTATAACTGATTATGAGTTTTTTAGGCTCCAGAGAGTTGTGCACTCCAGAGCAATCCAGACATAATACCAATGCTCAGGCTTTAAGGATACAGTGAAATGATAAATAGCCTACTTTCAAGGTGGCTGATAAAATGCAAGAGTATTCATGGTGATACCAAGCCTGACTAGAGACATGGCCCAGGATTAGGGAAGAGCAAGCTTATACTTTCTTTTTCCCTAGTTAAAAGCAAGCAAGCAAGCAAACAAAGAAACCCAGAACTGCACTCCAGTGCTCTACTCCACTGTACATATCCAGAGAAGCTCAACCTCACCCTTTCACTCTGAGCTTGACAAACCTCATGTTTCTTGCATTCACTGACATGACTGTGCAGCACAGACCCTTGACAGAGGGTAGGCATGGTCTCTATAAAGTACTCCTAAATTTGGGACTCAGCTGTGTCCTTCACACAGCTGACTGCTGTTCCACATATCTTGTCTCATGTTACCCAGAGGGGGAAAAACATCTTTATGCTATCAGACTTTACTGAACAGGGCCCCTGAATGTCTGTGAATGAACATTTGGCTTATTTCAAAATCATCCCTAAACTTCTAACCCAAAGGGGAGTCTAAGTAAGAGCCACTGTCAAGGACAAGCAGTATTACATACACTCATAGAAGACTGGAAGTTCTATGCTGGAGAAGGAGCAGTCCTTTTATGAATGTGTAGATTTTTCTGTTTAACCTTTCTGGGCCTCAGTTTGCTCATCTGTACAATATGAGGGCTAGATTTAATCCTCCTGTACAAACTGCAAAACTATTAGCATATAAATCAATGCTTTTGTACATAACAGGAAAGCATTTTGAATTACAGATGTAGATAACAATAGAAATGTTTAGATGCTATTATTTTTTGTTATAGATGTCTAAAATATGCATTTAATGTATGAATGATACTATCTCTACCATAAATTACTTCTGGACTTTCTGTGTGCCACTTGGTAACGATGGACATCTTTGGAATTATGATTCATATAAGTGCGTATGTCATTCTCTATTAGTATATTGGTTGTTGCTGTCTAGGATCATACAGACTATAAAAATATTTTAAGTTATTCCCTCCCCCCAGGAGTGATAGAATTCAGGAATCTTCCCCACCTGACTCTCTTGCACAATTTTTGATATAATGCAATGACCAGTGACATCTCCCCACAGTTTACACAAATAGTTGTCAGTAAGATGAACTAAACCCTCCTTGACTCTTTTGTGAGGGAAGGCACAGACTCTTGTCTGCTGTTACATTAAGTACTCTGGGGGAAAATAGCTACAAAGTGCTCTTCAAACTCAAGGCATTAGAATGACTGATGACTACAGCCTCATCATGGTTACACTCCCAAGAGAAGAACTGTGACATTTATATTGAAAAAGAAGTACAACAGAACTGTGCAGAATTTCAGCCATTGTGGAATGTGGCTGAAGCATGTTCCAGACCTGAGTGGAAACGCTCCTCATGTTAATCGATTACAATGCATTCTGGAAAGAAGAACTGAGGATCTGCTGTGGGATTATGTTCTGTGTTTTGTGGAGCTGGGTTTGCTTCCTTCTCTAAGGTCTCCCCTCTATTTAGCCACGTGCGTAGGAGACGGATTGTGTGCGTGCTTTTTGACTCAAACCGTGTCTTCCTTTTAGACACAAATTCCTTCATTGTTACATGCTTATATTGTGGTCTATATTTTTGTGTTTCTTTACTACAGGTAGACTGCAAATCTTTGTGGTCACTGACTACCTTTGTGCTTCTCATATTTCTTTATCTCTAAGAAGGGCACTGAGCATAAAGTAGATGCTCGTAAATATTTATTGAATAAATTAACATATTGATTCTAATTTTATTTTTTAAATGAAAATTTTAAGTCTATGACATATCAGATATAAAAAGGTACACAGATCAACATGATGAATTACTGTGAGCTCATTATGAGTGCTTTGGGCCCTGAAGATAACTCTTCTTTTTTCTCAGGGAATTCACTGAACTAAGCTTGGTGTTCAACATTTCTGTCTTTATTTTTTACATTGTCTTATCATCTTCATGACATATGTTTGAGTTTTTAGCAAACGCCACAATACTGTTTTTTGCCTGTTTTAAAAATTTACAAAATATCATACTACATTCTTTTGAAACTTGCATTTGTAATCAAAAGCACACTTGTGAAATAAATGCATATTATTTTATATCATTCTAGTTAGGCATCTTCTCTGCCAGATGGTATTTAATTGTATGACTATATCATAATTTATTTATCCATTCTTATCTGGTGGAATTACACATAATGCTGCTAGGATCACTCTTATTTCCATCTCTACAAGCATCTGTGGTTAGAATTCTGTGGGGGCATATCCTGAGGAGCTAAATTACTAGGTTTCAGGGATACACATTCTCACCTTTACTAAGATGCCTGGATAGTGATCCATTGCAATTGTACCAATTTACACTCCCATCATCCTGTATTTATAAAACTTCTGTTCTCTAATATTAGTGCCTACCTCACTAGGTCCTGACTTGTGCAAGAGGGTAGTCTTTGGTACTAAGACCTTCTGAAATGTGCTAGGGTCTGTTCAAGGGATAGGGTTCTGATTGGCCTGAGCAAATGCCTCTTTTTCCACTGTCATTGCATATGCTGAATCCACCACGTGTCCTCAGTGCCTGAAGTATTGAAGCTCTACCTCCTAACCCTCATTTGTCTATGGGCAATTCATGTAAACACATGTTCCACCAAAATAGAAGGCTGCCTTCAACAGCAAAAGCTTACCTTTCTCTAGAGGTGATCTGTGTTAGCAGAGCTGACAGTGGGCCTTTTCATAAGCTCCTGGTTTCCTTGAGTTTGATATCCCATTATATTTTGTGAGGGATCATAGCACAAGAGGGTGACAACATTATTGCTAAGATTCTCTGGCTTTGGTAACAGTACATTTCAGTTTAATGCTTTCAATAAAGGCCATAATGCTTCAAAAAGAGGATATTAAAACAAGTTGGGCTATGTAGTATTCAAAACATGTTTCAAAAGGAAAATCTGTGACAGACAATCATGTAAATAAGTATGTGCTGCTCAAAATATTGTGTCATGATTTAGTGTTATTTTTCCCTTCTAATTGTTCCTTCTTCCTTTCAAATGGGATGAGAATTCATAAAATATTTGACCATTTTAAAAATCACTTTCCACATGATAATAGTTGACCTTTTTTCAATTAGGATTTAAAGCGGTTAATTGCTTTTTTTGGGGGGGGACTTGTTTGTTCCTAATGTAAGCTTTCTTCTTGAAGAACAGAATCCGTACAGGCAATGTACCCATAATAAACAGTTTGTACTCTCTTATCACAAAGGTCAGAGAAGAGACAGAATACTACCAGAAACTTGGTCCCAGTCATGTGCCCTTGCAGTCATTATGCCCCTTCCCCCAACCATTCTGGTAACCACTGTCTGTTGTTCTGTCCCTTAAATCAAATTGTTCCTTTCACATATGAGTTCAGTAACAGCCAGCAGCTTAAAGGAATCACTCCAGGTTATACAGAGAGTTAGTGAAGAACTAAGGGCTCAAATTTGGCCCTTTGATGCTTATCTAATATCCATTATATCATTATTCCTCCGCTGTTCTTATTTTTCCTTTCACTGAAGTGTGACCAGAAATGCAGTGACTTGTTGAATGGCACAAGTTCTCCCTACACAGTGGAGGTTGTCTGTCCTCTATCCTATGGCACATTCCCTCTGCTAGCATCTCTCCACTCCTTGCATGTCACCCTGGCACATGTGAGGAGCAGACCTTCAGATACATGTATGCATTTCAGGATCCCAGGGATAAAAGACAGGATTTGAAAAACAAGAAATAATGAGTTATTTTCCACTGAGTTCTCTTCTGGAAATAAACCATTATGCAGCATATTATTTGTTTGTGCCCTCTTTCAGAAAGTTATTTTATGACTATAACAATTTAATATTGAGGTAGGAGGTAGAACAAGGACAAGTAAACAGCAGAAATCCATGCGGGATGAATAGAGAAACTAGACAGAGCAAGGGGGACTATGTCAAAATATCAGAAAACCAATAGGTAAAAGGTCACCTTGTCCCCTTCCTCAAGACTCCCAGACATGTGCAAAACCCTAAAGCACGTAACCCTGGCTGAATCCAGCTTCATCTGCATTGCAGTTTTGAGCCACCCTCTCACTAATGGGCTTTGGGAGCCATAACACTTCCTCTAA
>RJWT010053512.1:0-10410 GCA_004365215.1 Cuniculus paca | reverse complement strand
TGGGATCTTGTCTTGTTAAAAAGTTTTTGCATGTCAAAAGAAATCTCCAACAGAGTGAAAAGAAAACCCACAAATTGGGAAAAAATTTTAGTCAACTGCCCTTCAGACAAAGGTCTTCTATCTAGAACATATAAAGAATCAAAAAATATGAGGCCCTCGAAATTCAAAGACCCAATCCAGAAATGGGCATCTGAGATGAAAACACACTTCTCAGCTCAGCAAATACGAATGGCAAATAAATACATGAAAAAATGTTCAGTATCATTGGTCATTAGAGAAATGCAAATTAAAACAACTCTGAGATTTCATCTCACTCCAGAAAGAACGGCCAGGATCAAGAAAACCACCAACAATAAATGCTGGAGAGCCTGTGGGGAAAAAGGAACCCTTCTCCACTGTTGGTGGGAGTGCAGACTGGTGCAACCACTGTGGAGGTCAGTCTGGAGGTTTCTCAAAAAGCTAGGACTGGAAGTCCCATTTGACCCAGCTATTCCACTTCTGGGCATATTCCCAGAAGAAATGAAATCATCTTACCGCAGTGATGTATGTGCACCCATGTTTATAGCAGCACAATTTATAATAGTCAAATCTTGGAAACAACCCAAATGCCCATCAGTTGAGGAATGGTTAAAGAAGATGTGGTACTTTTATACAATGGAGTACTATTCAGCTATAAAAAATGATCGCATTGAGGCTTTTATAGGTAAATGGATGCGACTTGAGACCATACTCATAAGTGAAATAAACCAAACCCACATGGGTAAACACCGCATTGTCTCCCTAGTGTAGGAAACTGAAAGACTCAATAAGATACAAAATTCCCGATAAATATGGAGAAAAGGTTCTGAAGTCCAACAGTGCTTTTATTCTTTTATTTGATTGGTTTAAGTCCCTTTCCTACTATTTGACTGCAATATGTGAGAAGATAGGAACCGCTCTTTTGAAAAATGGGACATTACGTAGTCATTGCTGGTTTCTTGTTGTCCGACTTGAAGGCCTGTGATGCTGTTTTGTTTTATCTGGTTTTATATTACTTTGTTTTGTTTGAGTTTATTGTCTGTAAATGTATGAACAACCATTTTGAAGAAAGCAAGAGACACTAGGGTAACCATTGTTAATCTCCTGTTGTTATGTTTTGAACACTGTATAGCTTGCAGTGTTCTGTTCTGAAATGCTATGTTGTGTTTGACTCTATTCTGTTTTGTTTTGTTTTGTTTTGTTTTGTTCTCTTTAAAGTAAAAAAAAAAGAAAACTGGAAATTTAAAAAAAAATTTTTTTTTTTTAGTGCTGGGCCCTGAGCTCAGGGCCCACCCTCGCTGCCGCGGTCCTGGGCTGCCTCTCCCGTGGTGTCCTCGGGCACTGCCCCAGCTTCCAGACACGGTGCCCTGGGCTCCCCAAGGGCTCAGGGGACCTGCCCGGTGGGGTTGCACGCATCCGTCTGTCTGTCCATCCCCCTGCGGAGGACACACCCCATGCACCACTCCATGTGCGCCAAGCGCATGACGTCACCACGCGCTGCCAGCACCGCGATTACAGACGCCAGCTGGTCACCGGGGCGGCGGAGAGCATGGTTTTCCAAGGCGACCTTGGCCACGCCTCCCAGTTGGATTTTGGACCCATTTGAGGAATAGCTACTGGTGTGGACGTCACCACCCTGAGAACCTGAAGCCACCGCGGGGCCAAAGTGGGCCGATGTGGCTTTGGTGGCCGAGACACGCTGCTGTCTGCCATGTGGCTGCCCACTGTGAGCTCTGTCCTCCAGGAGCTGGCTTTGGCAACGTCCGGAGTCCAGGCCGCACATGCCCTAACCCATCTGGGAGCCCTAATGTGTCACCGGAGTCTCCCTGGGCTCCAGGCTTCACCCAGGGTAGAGGACCCAGGAGAGTAAGCCCAGGACTTCGGTCTCTCCACACCGAGGAGCCGGAGCTGGGGCGAAATTCCTTCCCACATCTCAGCTCCTCTCAACCCTCAGTGGCCAGCAAGAGGCCGTGAGTGCCCTCAGTGTGCCTGGCCAGCAGCCACCAGGGGTCAGAATCGCATGGACACAGCCCTGTGTCACCTCCCTGCCCTGCCCTGCAGCTGGGGACCCCGTGCTTCCTCTCCCAGCACCTGCCTTGGTCAAGTCCCTCCCACCAGACCGTGGGCTCAAGCAACACAGAAGAGGGGCCTGGCAGACAAGGCCACTAGCCAGGTGGGTGGTGGACACCTGTAATCCAGCATGCTGGGAGGCTGAGGCAGGAGGATTGCATGTTTAAACCCAGCCTGGGTAACTTAGTGACATAAGGAGACTCTGTCTTAAAATTTTAAAATTGCAGCTTGGTGTGAAGGCCCTGGGTTCAATCTAAATATCTATGTGTATGTATGAAGTCATGGGGATGGTCCTAATCCAACAACTCTGTCCTTCCGGGGACAGCTTTGGTCACAGATGGCCTGCTGGGAGATGCCACATGGAGGTGAAGGCAGGGATCTGAGCAACCCATCTGCAGGCCGAGCGATCCCAGGATTGACTGGGGCCACCAGCAGCAGGAGAGAAGCCGGGTCAGGCCCTGCCTCTGTCAGCCCCAGGCCTGGGGTCTCACAAGCTTGCAGCAAGACTCGGGCAGGACTTGGATGACAGCAGGGCTTGCTGGGCGTGTGCAGAAACACACACCAGCCTTGGGCCTCAGGGGACCAGGGCTTCGGGCTGCACCCCATGGACCAGGCAGCACTTGCTGGGCCTCAGGGACCCAGCAGACGTCCTCGAATGTGGTCCGGTGGCTCACCTGACCTGGAGCTGGCTCTGCGGCAGGGCAAGGGGCCAGGGGCTCCCCTGGGCAGCTCACTGGGCGGACAGAGCTGCAGCCTGGGAGCGGGGCTTTGCCCAGCAGGTGTGTGGCGGGCCCAGCTCTGCTGCAGGTTAAGCAAATGACTCGCTTCTCTGGGCCTCAGTTTCCCCATCTACACAATACGCTGCCGGCAACTTCGCGGGGCATAGTGCGGGGCCTGAGGCAGGAGGACTAGGAGTTCAAGCTCAGAACGGGCAACTCCACAAATCAGTGAGACCCTGTGTCCAGGTAAAATCAACTTCAGAAAAGAGCTGACGATGTAGCTCCAGGCAAAGGTCCCGTGATCAGTCGCCAGTACCGCCAGAAAAGAACAAGGAAAGAAATCTGACCCCATCTGGCCTTGTCTGGGTCGCTGAAGGGCCATTTCCCGAGGGTTCACCCGTGGACGCGGCTTTCCACTGGCTGACAGCTGGGAGGGTCTAGCACAGGAGGCCACGCAGAGCCCGAGCCTTGCGTCACTGGTTGCCTGGCCACTGGGCCTGCATGCAGAGCAGCCACGGGGACACTGAGGGACTCGCAGCCGTGACCCGCGGTCGGCTCCTCAGAAACCACTAGCGTTTGGGGCTCAGCGAGGATTGAAATGGGAAGCCGTGTGCACCCTCGCACTCGGGGAGACAGTTTTCACGGCTCACGGCACGCGGGCTGCCATCGCTGTGCTTCAGGCGTGACCACTGCGACCCAACATGCATGCAGCAGGGAGGGGCCAGGCCAGGGGGGCCTTCACCTGCCCAGGACGTCTCCGCTTTCTTCACACACAACACACGCATCGGCGCACGAATGTGCACACACACGCAGGCATGAGCACACACACGCGCCCACAAGGCCGCCTGCACGAGGGCTTCCCTGTGCCTCCCCAGAGCTTGGCAGGGCCCCTCCTCTAGGGTCCAGCAGGAGCTGAGGTCGAGGCTGGCGTGGCTTCAGGTGCACGCAGCACGCTGGCCCAGGAAGGGTCCCCTGGTCGCGGGACAAGTCCCCAGGGAGCCCCTGCCCAAGCCCGACCAGCTGGGTTCCCAGTACAGAAAAGTAGGACGAGGGCTCTCCCTTGGGGGCTTGGGGTCCCCTGGAGACCAGCAAGTAGAGATGCTGTCCTGTCACGGGGCGGGCCGGGGCAGGGCAGGAGGGTCCCGGGGGGGTGTACGGGTCCCAGGAGCCACAAGTGTTTGGCATGGCTGGAGCCGGGCGCGGCGTGAGGCGCTTGGCACCGGCTGGCGTGTGCCCGAGCCGGGTGGGCTCCTGGCACCAGTCCCTTCCTCTCAAAGCTCCCTTGCGCCTGACAGTTTGCTCTCTGGGCACCTTTACCAGCGCCCTCGGCAGAGGTTTCAGGGCGTCGCGCTGACATTTCGACCTCCCCGAGCTGCTTGTCTCCACCGCGCTCTTTCCCCGCAGCACGGAAGAGGCGGAGCCCGGCGAGCCCTGGCCTTTTCTCGGGGAACATTTGAAAGGTTCTTGGCAGGGCCTGTGCGTTCACTGCCGGCTGCTGGGCCCGCTGGACGCGCTCCAGGGCGGCAGGGGAGCTCCGAACAGGGGGGGCGCTGCTCAAAAGCACTTCTGGCAGGCACCAGCACCCCGGATGGTGGCACTGCGCCCGCAAGGGAGCACCAAGACCTGGTGCTGGAGGAGCCACCTTTGAGCCCCAGCTGCCCCCGGCGACCCGCTCAGCCAGGGCCACCTCCGAGCTTCGAGCTGTCCTCCCCAGAGCGGGACGGTGGGAACCAGCTCCCAGGGCCAGGGCTCCGTGAAGCGGCCCGCGTGGCAGGACGGAGAGGGGAGTCGTCTTGTCGCTGTAACAGAGAAAGCTGCAAGGAGGAGCCCGAGTCCCTGATCGCTCGTGGAGGCTCACTGGGGACCCATGCAGAGGACACCGCACACGCACTCCTGCTGGACACCCTCGAGGACCAGAGCTTCAGCCTCAAGGGCACGGACTCAGGGGAGAGGAGGAGGAAGTGACTCGTGGGCCCGGCAGTGACTTCCAGCAGGACGTCTGGGAAAGCATGAAGTCCTTTGAGGTCACCCGAAAGGAGAGGAGATGGTCGGGACTTGTGGGAGGGACACGGGGCACAGCAGGGAGCCTGTGCTCAGTTCTTAAGTTTTTCTTGCTTCTGTTTTTGTGTTTGTGGTTTTGTTTTGCATTATATTGGAGTTTTTTTGTCTTTTTGAAACAGGGTCTCCCTATGTAGTTCAGGCTGGCCTTGAACTCACTTTGTAACCCAGGCTGGCCTTGAACTCATGGTGATCCTCCTGCCTCAGCCTCCACAGTGCTGGAATTACAGGCGTGCACCATCAGTTCTTAAATTTATCTCAGTACTGGAAGGAGATGGGATGGAGGGAAAGTAAAATCCACCAATACATCACCTGCAGAGGTACCAGTTCCCTGCCACCAACGTGTTTTTGATGTATTGCAAACACACACTAATAATTAAAAGGGAAGAACGTTTTTTAAAAACTTTAAAAAGTATTGGTGGGAAGGAGCCTGGTATAGAGGGAGAAAGTGAATATAAGTGGGGGAGGAAGTGACTGATTATATGAGGTCCTGAGAAGAGGGAACAGGCTGTAATGGGAGGGGGCAGGACGGGCACCAGCAGGTGACCCATGGGTGTTCAGTAAGAACACATCGAGTGCTTTGAAGCATCTGATGTTGAAGGACTTGGTTTTTTGTTGTTGTTGTTGTTTTTTGGGTTTTTTTTTGAGGCATAGTCTCATTGTGCAGTTCAGGCTGGCCTTGATCTCACATCTATCCTCCTGCCTCAGCCTTTCCAGTGCTGAGACTGCAGATATGCACCACCACACCAGACCACATGTTTTTTTAATGCCTTCTATCCGTGTGATTTCTTACACTAATAGATTTTCTTTTTCTAAGAGAAGCCACTCTTAGTTTCTCGGACAAATCCCACTTGATTTTAATGAATCACGAATATGCTATGGAATTGTACTTGCATTTCATTTTGAATTTTTACCTCCATGTTGATAAATGAGATGGATCAGTCATTTTATTTTGGGGATAAAAGTTTGCAAAATTATTTGGGTAGTTTTTGGTCTTTCCGATACCTTGAAAGAATTCTGCTATATATGTAGTCTGTTCAAAGTATTCTAAATAAGAACACCTGGCCTGCAACCTTCTCTTGAAATATTAATATGAAAGTATCAATGTGTTCTCTGATCACTGAGATTTTTTTGTGTGCTGTCAGGATTTTTGATGATCTGTAGTGTTCCAGATAATTGTCTCTCTAATTGAGATTTTCAAAGCATTAACATAATTTTGTGTGTCATGCCTGTGCATAGACATAGATATAATTCCCTTTGTAAACCAAGTATCAGCAGTTATAGTCTCTTCATTGTGTTATTGATGTCGTGTAACTTACTGTTTACCTCAAGCCCCCAGACTATTGAAGTTTCTTTTCTGTTGTCGTTTTCTTCTGTCGTCCAAGCGCACACCAGCCACAGCGAAGGGGGGTCTCCTGGGGGGCAGGTGTATACACGAGGTCTTTACTTTTCAAATCAGCTGTTTCCTGCCTCCTCGAGTTTGGCTTTTCCTTCTTCATCCTATGGAAGGTGCTTCCTTCTCCTTTTCTATTTATTGAGAGGAGTGTTCAAATAACATACTCAGCTTCTTTTTCAATAAACAGTGCATTTAATGCTAAAATGATAGCTTTGTTCTCGTCCTGTGCGCTGTTTTTTTGTTGTTATTGTTTTTTTCCAAGACTTCTATACATTTTGATTTGTTCCTCACTGCTCTGATGTTTGTTAAGTGGACTTTTTAAAGTGCAGTTACTTGTGGCTTGATTTTCTTTGGATCAGAAACGTGATCTGTGAAGTTTACATTTAGGGGAGTTTTTGTTTTTTGTTTTGTTTTGTTTTGTTTTGTTTTTGTCTTTTTGAGACAGGGTCTCACTCTGCAGTTCAGGCTGGACTTGCGCTCGCTTTGTAGTCCAGGCTGGCCTCGAACCTGCCACGATCCTCCTGCCACAGCCTCCCGAGTGCTGGGATTACAGGTGTGCGCTGCCATGCTCAGCTAGGGTAGCATTTCATGACCTCATCTACCCTGCTCCTGGTCACTGTCAAACGGATGCATGAGGGTGCGCCTACCCCTCCTGGGTGTCACTGGAAGACGCGTCGCTGGCGATGTTATTGGGATCCCCCGACTCTGTTCTGCCAGTCATTTATGGCTTTAAAGCGATGAGCACAAATGCCCCTTGCAATAACTTCCTGTGGCTCAGAGAGCTTCTGATGGCCTTTCTGATAAAGGTCACCCTGTGCCCAGGTTGTAGACTGCACTTTTACTCCCTTAAGTGATCTTTCTCCTTTGCCTTGAGCCAGAGTCCACTCAGTGGACACTGAGATTCCCAGGTGTCTTTCACCAGATTGGCTTCATGTGTACGCCTCACTCGGTGTGTAAAGGATGCACACAAGTGCACACCACACACTCATGCTCACACAGCCCTGTCTTCCTGCCTCTTGTGCTGTTTCCTTCCTCAGAACCCTCTCGCCTCGCATGGGGCCTGCTGGCTGCCCCACCCCACCGCCCTTGCAGCCTCTCTGTTGTCTCCAGAAAGCGTTGCATCACGGCTCTGGTTTGTTTCTGAGTTTTAACCGCAGGTCCCCTACTCCAGGAAGCCTTCCTTGGTTTTTCTCTCCTCTGAATTCCCCAGCACGTTCTCTGTCCTTTTCTGAAACGCTTGCTACTTTGAAGGATAATGTTTTTTTTTTCCTTGTCCTTAGTTTTTTTGACCCAGAGTCTCACTGTGCAGTTCAGGCTGGGCTCTAAGAGATCTTCCTGACTCTGCTTCCCAAGTTCTGGGATGACAGGTGTGCACCACCTCTCCTGGCTTGGAGAAGAATGATTTTAATGAGCAGTTTTCCAGTGACCAATATGCTTTCCAAATTAAAACTGACTGTGTGGGACTCATCTGTGATAAGTGTGCGGTGAGGGGCCGGGAGTGGAAACCTCAGTGGAGCTGGAGCTCTTCTGGAAACCTTGCGCCTGGGACTGCCTGACACTTCTTCCTGCCCGTAAAACATGGTGCTGGTGGCCTGGGCGGGACTCGGGAGCTGGGGGAAGAGCAGGGTTAGAGTGGTTCTAAGGAATGACAATGGGCTTGGAAAACTCCAAACTCTGTCAGCGAGGATAACCAGCCCCCTGGCTGTCACCTCCATGCGACCTCTCTGTCTCTGTCCCAGACACTCGGGAAAGCCCCGGCCTGGGGAACTCGGTCACCACCAGGTATCGATTGCCCCCTCTTAGGAAAAGCAGGTGGGATTAACAGGTTGTAACTGTTGCCTCCTGTTCCTGAGCAAGGTACATGGGACCCATGTGTCCCTCACGGGAGACAGGCTCCGTCGCTGCTGAGGCCTGCATGCTCTCGGAGCCGCTCTCTGCTTAGAAATCATCTCGCTTGGCACACTGGATAGGATCATGTTCAACCATGTGTGACTGAAAACCCAAAATAGCTGTGACTCAAACATAAATGTCTCTCTTTCACAGTAAAGAGCTCTTTACTGTGAAAGCAGGAAATGTAAGACTCGTATGAGGACATAGGGTTATCCAGAACCGGGGCTCTTTCTGGCTTTTTGGGCCACCATTGCTAATGTGTGACATTCACAACCTTAAATGGCTGCCAGAATTCCAGCCATCACACTCAGCTTCCAGGTCCAGGCTCAAGATAGTAGAAGAGGAAAATGCACATACTTTTTTTGTTGCTGTTGTTACCGGGACTTGACCTCAGGGCCTTTGCGTTGAGCTACATATTTTTATTTTGAAAGTATCTCCCCGGATTCAGCTGCAGGCCCTCAGTCCCTTGCAGTTGTCATGAAGACCCCCAGGCTCCAGGGGGCGGGCCTGGGTCAGGCCCACAGTGCCCAGGGCTGAGCCTGCCTGGCCTGGTGCCCTTGACTGGTGGCCAGGGGAGCCCCGGAGCCACGGGAGGAGGGCTCAGCCCGGGGCTCCATGCACTAGAGGAGCTGTGTGTTCTCTCCGGATCCTGAGTGGCTGGAACCCAAAACCCCTGGAGCCCGTGGAAGGCACAGGCTTGGCAGAGGGGGACATCGCCGAGAGGTGACGCAGCCCGGGGCCTCCCAAGCACAGAGCGCCGGAGTGGGGCTGGGGTGACCGCAGCAAGTCCAGCTGTCCTGAATGGCCCAGTGAGGGTGCACGGTCCTCCCTCCATGCGGCCTGGGGACTGGGGGAAAAGACAGCTCGCCTGGGAGTCCGGTGCAGGCCTCGCTGTGTCCCTGAGAGCCCGCATCCCCACGTGGCAGGGACGAGCCCAACTCCCAGAGCATCGCTGCCTGCAGAGATGGGAGGGGAGGGGGTGAGAGGGAGCCCCAGGGGAGCTGGGCAGCCCAAGGGGCAAGTTTGCTGGGGTGCACAGGCCTGGGGAGGAGGAGGCAGGAGTCCGGGGCGCTGGCCACTTCCAAGGGCCGTGGAGACCCAGGTGGGGTCACAGCTGGGTCACAGCAGGGGACCCTGGCGGGAGCTCTCTCCTCTGCCCGTTTCACACCCGCCACCTTATACGCCCTGCCTGAGTGAGCCCAAGCACTGTGCCCCGGGGCGTGAGACGGGGTCTGGGGGACGCTGTGGGACACTGCGGGACTCCAGGTTTCCTAGCATTGGGGGTCACCGTGTGGCATTTGCGGGGTTCTGTGAGAGGCCCTGGGGAACACTGCTGGGTTCCCAGGAGGCTGGTGGGGGCGCAGGGCAGAGCCAGGGGCTCTCGGATGGGAACCAAGGAGGAGCCAGGGCAGGCGGCAAAGGCCCGGGCAACAGTCCGCGTGGGCAGTGCTGCGATCTGGAAGACGGGGCTGTGGTGAAGGGTGGGGTCCAGCCGCAGAGGGCAGGGCTTCCCCGTTCAGGAGAGAGCGTTGGCCATCCCGGATGGCCCCTGCATTCCAGGGGTACAGGGGGGCAAGCGTTTGGCCCCAAAGGAACTCAGGGACCACAGCAGCAGTGAGTAGCATTCAGAAAACAATCCCAGATCGGGAACGTTGAGTGCACACGAGGAGAAGTTTCATTCTGTCTCTGACCTGTGTCCCTCCAGCCCTGTGCCCACCTGGACCACAGACCACCCCTGCCCCTTCCTACCTGCCCACCTGAGATCAGCCCTGTGCAGGGACCAGGATGCCCGTGTGGGTGGCAGGCAGGCCGGGAGGACTCCACAGCGCGAGGGAAGAGCGGACACCCGGGTGAACACTGTGCCAAGCACGCAGAGCAAGCGGCAAGTGGTTTTGCTCTCCGTGGGCCTTTGTCTCCCTGGTCACAGCACCACGTCAGTGCCCATGAGCAGTTATAACATCCCACGGACTCCTAGTGTTCATGCCTGTGAACCCAGCATTCAGGGAGGCTGAGGCAGGAGGATCCAAAGTTCAAACCCAGCCTGGGCAACTTAGTGACTTAACAAGACCTTGTCTCAAAATTAGAGAAGCAGGTGGAGAGGTAACTCGGAGCAATGGCCCTGAGTTCGAGCCCCAGCATGGGAGAAAAAAGCCAACCCAGAGAGCAAATCAATCATTCTCTTAAAATTGCATTTAGTAGACTTTTCCCAAGCATGTGGGTTCCTAGTGCGGTAGGGAAGTGCTGACCTCTCCGTGACCT
>RJWT010053511.1:0-10427 GCA_004365215.1 Cuniculus paca | reverse complement strand
TGGATCAGGAGACAGGGTCCATCAATATGCTCTGTACAAGAAACACATTTAACTAGAAAGAAAATTCACAGACTGAAAGTCAAAAGGAGAGAGAACAATGTCCTATGTGACAGGGAGCCAAAAAAAAAAAAGAGAAAAAAGTAGGGGTAGCTTACCCATCAACTGCCGAATGGATAAGAAAGACATGGCATTTTATGTGGTGGAAACCTACTCAGCTACAAGGTAGATAATCTCAAGGCTCTTGTAGGTGGATGGAGGCAACTTGAGATCATGCTCATGGATGAAATGGTTCAGAGTCACATGGGTGAATTTCATGTTGTCTCCCTAGTATAACAAACTAAAGGAGTTAGTGGGATCCAAAATGCACAATACATATTGGGAAAGTCAAAGGGGAGGAATTATCTAAAAAGGGAAGGAAGTGACTGTTAATCTATTATCATGATTTGAAACTCATATTGTCTTCTTTTTTCTGATTAGTTTTGTTTTATTCTGATTTGCTTGATTTTATTATACTTGATGGCATGGACAGCTATTTTAAAGATAACAAAATTTATAATTGCAGTCATTGAGGATGTCTAATTATCTTGTTTAGAAACCCTGTATTGCTTTCATTGCTTTGTTTTGATTGCTTTTACTCTATTCTGTGTTGTTTGATTGTATTATGTCTGAAGGTGTAGGCAACTATTCTGAACATAACAAGAACATTATGGTAGCCACTGCTGTTTTACTATTATCTTGAAGTTCTGTATTGCTTACATTGTTCTGCTTTGTTTGTTTTGTTTTGGTTTTGGTTTTTTACTGGTTTTATTTTGTTCTATTTTGTTTGATTTTATTTATCCCTGATGGTATGGGCAGTTATATTGCAGATAACGAGAGGCATTATGCTAGCCATTATTGATTGCTTTTTACCCTGTTTAGTAGTCATGTACCATGTTCATTGTTTTGTTGTGATTGACTCTACTCTGTTTTATTTTGTTTGGTTGTATTATTTTCAAAATAAAAAAACAAGTGGAAATTATGAACACTTTAGTATGTGCATTATGTGGGATTTTCTGTCTGGAGTTACTGAGGAAAGAAAGAAAATTAGCTGCTGTCTGAACAGTGAAGGAAATCTCAAGAAGTTACAATTACTTATCAATCAAGACTTTCAATCTGCATTTTGGCAAAAAGAAAAAAAAAGTCAACAGATTTCCTGCAATCTTTAAATCAAGCAAGTATGCATCTTGCCAGCTCCTTTGTTTTTGCTTCACTGATTTCTTATTAATCCTCCAGTCTCTGAACTTCTTATGCCATGTAAGTGTTTTGCACAAGGTTCTGGTTATCCAGGTAAATTTACAGCAAATAAAGCCAACAAAACTAATAAATCCTAAGAAGTGTACCACATGGTAAGCCTTTAGGCACATTATGACCAGACATGGTGGAGCATTCTAGAGTAAGGACCAGTCATGGCACCTTGCGCTGCCCCCCTAAACACACCCAGCATTTGCTGGTCATCTTTGCACTTTGGAGGTGTCATATATATGCTTGGAAATTCTGTTTCAACCCATTTATTAGATGCTGTCCAACTTTGAATGGAGTCCACAACAAGACAGTTCAATTTTTACACTGAACCCAAGTCCTGGAGCCAGCGGGACCACACAATTCAGAAGACCCACTCATGCCAGCCATGTCTGTGATGAATAAAGACACTGTTTGGAGCCTCTGACCGACCCCAACAGGGGAGTCACGGTGCAGACCCCCAGGTTCTGTGAAGAGGGTGACCTGGCATGTGATGTGAGCTCCTAGGTTGTTCCTGGGCTTTCATGGAGACCAATCATCTGACATGGGATCCAGAGTAGCCCTGCAAACAGAACTGATCCCCAGGAGCAGAAGACATTCAGCTCTGCCGAATCATAGGGTCAAGAGCTGCATCCACCGCAGAACCCTAAAGGACACTCGCAATTAGGCTGTGAAGTCTGGAAGGAAGGTTGAGTTCCCCAGGCAAAACTCATCTTCATCTCTTGTCATTGGCTCCATCGGGAGTTCCCCACCACTTCCCCCTGGAGGAGGAGAAGCTCTGGTTTGGCTCGCAATGCATTGGCAGAGATTTGTATTACTGTCCACCAGGCCCTCGGTGACCGGGCAGACCAGACAATCAGCTTGTGCATGGCTTGCTGTAGGGCTTGCTTGAAGGACACAGAGACAATAGCTTTGGGGGCTGAAACAGAGCCTGTAAATATGTCCACCAGTGGGCACTTCTGCCAAGGCTACCCTGTCTTCCAGAAAGACTGATGCTAAGCCCTCGGTGTGGTGCCACTTCTGGGGACACTAGCCAGCCACTCTTGGCAGCTTTATGACTGTCCCTCCTGCCTGTGATGGCTCCCCTGTCAACAGGTGGCCTGTGCAGCATTGCGTTGGACCAAGGGACCCTTTTCTGGTGAAGGAGGATTTGTAATGATCGTGGGTGGTGGGATCTTCTTCCCATAGGCTTCAGCGTCCAGAAGCAGTCAGATTCCTAGCACAGGAGGTCGTCACGCTGAAGACTCATTTGACAGTGCCAGCTCTGAGGGATGGCAAGCTTGGGGTCCCCATGCTCCCATGACAGACACAGACACGGTGGCCCCGTGGACCTGGCCGAGCCCAAGATGCCCATCTTGCTCACTTGCAGCCGTGGAGGCCGCAGAGGAAGACGGCAAAATGGGCTTTCACGGTGCAGGGCTGGATTGGCTGCCACCACTGCAGTCCCCTGACCACAGTCCCCATGACCACAGTGCCCATGACCTCAGTGCCCACAAGGTGCTACCAAGGGCACCCAGTCCTTCAGGGTCCAGCCGATCCAGAGCCTTGGCAAAGCGCACAGCTGCCAGCCCCTCAGCTCTCGACTAGCCAGCCGGTTGGCACAGGCACAGTGCCGGCTTCAGGAATAAAGCAGGGAGTAGGGAACATGCAGTTCTCCTCAGCCAGAAATAACAGTGGGTGCCTGATCCTTCATAATGCTCTCTCAGCCATAAATCTGCCTTCCAGTGTTGGGCCTTTGCTCTCCTCAGCGAAGTCTGAGGCTACTTTTGTTAAAATGCAGCAAGGAAGCCTAATGTTTTTATAAGGCTTGCCAAAGCAGAGAGGGATGAGTGCTTTTTCATACCAGTTCCAGGAAATATGTAATGACCTTTTTAAACAAAGAATTCAGAATCTGGATTTGAGAAAAGTGCTGTACTCTAACATTTTGGACAATCTTTCAAAGCAACAGTAATGGCTCGATTAACCAAATGATGCTGTGTTTTAAAGGATTATTGGTGGGATTGCTGGAATTTTTTAAAACTAATTTTTGGTCTTTGTAGGCTGGTGAAAAACTTTCCTCGTGACAGTGAATAATCTGTAATTGCACCGACTTTAAACTTGGTAAAAATGTTAAGCCTTTAACTGTCCTAGGTTTTGGACTCCGGAACCAGTTTTCAAATGGAAGCCTTGTGGAAGCAGTTAGGCCTTCTGATTTTCTTCCAAAGAAGAAAGAAAGGAAGGAAGAAAGCAAGGCAGGAAGGGGACAACGGAGGGAGAGAAGACAGCAAAAAGAGTGAGAGAAATAAAAAGAGAAACTTCTGGGTTCGCGGTTACAAATGGTGCAAGTGCGACTGTCGTGTATGGCTTGGATCTGCAGCGGCACCGGCAGGCGAAAGGCCTGGCCTGCAGGGTGGCACCGTGGCTGGGCGCTCCCTGGATCCCGGGGCCCTGGGCACAGTGTGGCCAGCCTCGTTCCCTGGGGCCAGGCAGAGGCTTGAGGCAGCAACCAGAGCGCGGCCTGGACCTCTCAGCTTTTCTGTGTTAGCGACCTCACGCTTCTCCACACAAGGCCGTGGTCAAGACCCATGTGTGCGCCTCAGGCCATGTGGGAAGGTCTTTCCCAGCTTCTCAGCAGCGCCCTCTCACAGCAGCTGCGGGTGTGGTCACTGGGGCTGGCACTGGTGAGAATCGCCTTGGAACGCTGGCCTCTCTCATCAGACAGCTTTTCCGGAGAAGGGTATTTTCAGAACATTTCCTGGCAGCACAGCACAGATGATATCACAGAAGTAATTCCCGTACCGAGCTGCCTAATTCCCCAGCCCAGCCTGGCTCCTGTGTCAGCAGCCCTTGGGCGGCTGTGGAGCTGCGTCCTACTTAGAGACTCCTCACCCCCGGAGTTCCACATCCCCAAATGGATGTCAAATATGTCATCTCTCTGCTGATCAACACTTGATTGAATTGAGATCTGATTTTTTTTTTTTTTGAGACAGGGTCTTGCTATGTAGCCCAGGCTGGCCTTGAATTTGTGGTGATCTTCCTGCCTCAGCCTCCTGAGTGTTGGAATTATAGGCATGTGCTACCATGCCCAGAGAATCTGAAATATTAACTACAAATGTAAATGTTGAACATGATTCAAATAATCGGGCCTGGTTCTCTCACTAGACCAATGTCATGTAGCACTAGTACCTAAAAGGACATGAAGTTGTAGGTTTGGAAATTAGCTACACTTTTGTCCCAGGCAGTATGTTACTTAAAAATATGGAAGAATCAAGAACACTGGTATTTTGTAGAAATGTATATTCCCTGCCCCCAAAGGAGATCTATAAGAGATACCTAATTCCTTTGTATGTCCAGACTTCTCTTTATCGCCACCTACTCTCATTCCATCCTCCCTTCCTTCCTTTCTTTTCTTCCTTCCTTCCAAGTTTTAACAACTTTTGGGTATAAAATAGCTTTGTAAAATAGTTCCTTTTGTGAAGTAAAGTCCCTTACAGCTTTGTTCTGAGAACTCGCTGCTTCTACAAAGGAGGGAAGAATTTGCGCGTGGGTGGAGGAGAGCATGCAGTGCTGCTCTAGTTAATCCTGAGTGTCACTGAAGGCCTGCATGAAGCCTCAGTCCCAGGGCACTGTGGGAAGGTGGGGAGCCCGGGGAGCTAGATCACCACATGCATGCCCTTTCCCCCACCACAATGTGCACCCTGCTCGTAGCCCAGAAGTAATAGGTGAAACCACCATGGACTAAAACCTCCAAGACCGAGCCCAAAGGCCTTTTCCTGTCTTCTGGTGACTGAGCGGAGGTGTTTTGCTGCTGCAGTTGCCCAGACCTGCCGTTACAGGGCCGAAGGTCAGGTCACCCCCAGCTCCCAGCAGGTTTGTGCACTCTCCATCAGCCACACACAGAGGCACCTGGTCGCTGGCTTTTGCAGGGGAGTCAGGGTGGGGTGGTTTTCAGATCTATGCACGGGCGCAGGGTGCCTGCAGCCAATCCATGGAGGAACCAGGAGATGGGTGGCACAAATAGTCTGAGTTCTGGGGCCTGGTGAGTGGCCCTCCCAGGCCAGGACTTGGCCTTTGGTTCAGGAGACCAGACACTCATTCTCCAGAGACTGAATTCAGCAACCATGGCCTGGGACCCCAGAATCCTATGGCATAGGGGAACCACGGGAAGGAGCCACATGCAGACAAACGGAGGGCGCCTCGGGGGAATCTGTCCAGAGAGAAAGGAAAGCTGGGTGCCCGCACTGAGATGGAGAGGGAGAAGTAGAGGGAGAGAAAGAGAGAGAGGGAGAGGGAGAGAAGGGAGAGGTGGCTCACTCCCAAGGAAGAAGAAACTGTGTCCTCATGAGCCCCAAAGATATCTCCTCCCCTGACCCCATTCCTGAACTTTCCCTCTGGCCACAGGAGTGCCCACACTTGGCTGGCCAGATTCCCGTTTTGCAAGATTCCTTGTTTTGCAAAGGCAAGCTCCAGTGACCCCAGCCCAGCCCTGGAGAGGTGCAGCCAGTCTTTCTCGAATCCCCTGGGGAAGGTGGGAAGCTGGTGAATTCGTGAAAGGACTTGGAGTGCCAAGAGCTGGTGACACAGGCGCTGGTCAGGCAGGTTAGGACCCACCGCAGTCCTGAGGAAGGGGACACACAGCTTATTTCCATCTCCTAACACCCACAATGTAGTTATTTTTGCCTTTGATAGTACATTAAAGACATGAAGGAAACAGAAAAATGTCACATTTAACTTTTTTTTGGTGGTGGTGGGGATTGAACCCAGGGCCTTGCATATGCTGGGCCACTGCAGTCCCTCTGAGCCCACCTCCTTCACAAGCTCTCTCTTCGTTCCTTTGTTTGCATTCGTCATAATTTTCCTTCAGCTATTATTGAACTGAAAATGTCTTTTCCCCTGACACTCATAAAGACCATATTTAAAGGCTTTTAGCATACCCTTTTTTTTTCTTTTTCTTTTCTTTTCTTTTCTTTTCTTTTCTTTTCTTTTCTTTTCTTTTCTTTTCTTTTTTGACAAGATCTCACTACATAGCCCAATCTGGCCTTAAATTCTTGGAGCCTCCTGTCTCAGCCTCCCAAGTGCTAGGATTACAGACATGCACCACCACACCCAGCAAGCATGCTATTTTAAAGGAAGATATCGAAAATTTTTTATTGAAGATTAGATTTTACAACATAGATAAAATTTTATCTTTATCTTAATATAAGTTTTTAAATTGGTTAATTTATGTTAGAAAAATGTGGGTGTCTGGGAGAGCTAAGTTCCTAGGGGGAAGAACAATGAGAGAACGAAGAGAATAAAAGATAGAGAAAAGAAGCTGGGCTCCAGTGGAGCCCTTCTCCGGATGGGAGGAAGAGGCTGTCACCCAGCGCCATGTGTTTATTTGTACACTTGTCACACTGCACCTTTTGCTGAACCCGCTCGCTTCTTCCGCCCTGTGTTCTCCCGTGTGCTTGGGGCTGGCACACCTGTTCACCTCCAGCGCTCCATGCCCCGGCCTTTCTCAGGCGCTCTGTGCCCTCGGGGCGCTCCTGTAAGGCACCCGTGCTTTAGGCTCCACACGTGTGAACTCTCACTAGCTCAGCAGCTCCCGTCGTCTCTCAGTTCTCAGTTTTTGCAGTTGATCCAGTTGAATTTGGAGGAGCCGTGCTTGAAGGGCTCTGCAGACAACTTTCTTTCTATGGTTGAACTTTGCTGCTGGATGTCTAAGACCAGGTAAAAGTGAGACCTGTAGCACTCAAAATCAGCTTCTTGTTGTCTCTCATGGTCAGTTACGTCTCCTCAGGAACTATCCTGGAACCGTGCACAGCACCTCTTAGCTCTTCTGTTAAGGTTCAGCCCTCTGGATGAGTCACGGCCACTGCTGGACCAGGCGGCTTTCTCTGAAAGCTTGGGAGACTTTTCTCTCCTAGTGACTCTCCTTAGGCACACTACTCATCTTAGATCACCTTCCTCTGTGGTCCCGTGATCTCCCTTATCAGAAGACTGGGACTCACTGAGTGACAGGATATCACGACAGAGGTTCTCTTACGTCCTAGGTCTTTGTTGACCTCGGAGGGCTGTAGCCAAAATGTTGGCTGTCCTCCTAGCCCATCTAGCTTTCTAACCTTTTGGTCTCTAACCTTAGTTGTTGAACATCCAGAAAAGAAGATTAATGACCTTACACTGTAGTGGAGACAGTAAACTTCTCCGAGCCAAAAAGGAAAAATTTCTGCTTGTGGTCCAACTAAATTTATCAGGCACTGTAAAATATAATTCACTATGAGACATTTCTCTGCTGTGGAAGACTCCTGGCCTCTACCACTCCTTCCCCATCTAAATGAACAAAATCAGAGAGACTAAGCTCTACTGGCAGACGGCTGCTCCACCATCTCTCTTCTGATTAGAACCTGGCTTTAAAGTAGCGTTCTCAGGCAATTCCTTTGTGTCATCTGGCCAGAAAAACACTTTCTAAAGCAAATCCACAAAAGTAAATACAGAAATGAAAAATATAACAAACATTTCTATAAACATCCATATACATTATTTCTATATACATGTCCTTTGAGAACTGTTTGCCCCATGTTTAAAACTTGCTAAATTCAATATACCTTCTTTCCCTTTGGCCCTCGTGAGCCCTCTTCTCTCTCTCTGGGCCTCGTGGACCTGATTCTTTCCCTTGATTTTTTCTCTCTCTCACCCCCAGCTTAACACCTGATGAATTCACTGTCAGTGCACTTCTCCCCCTGTGTGCACTCACTGAGAAGCATCTCCTCACCGGCTACGTCTTCTTACCCTGGTCCATGTTTGGGTGCCATACGCCAGTGTCCGAGAGATCTCTCTAAGTTCCAGGGGAAGAATGATGAGAGGATGAAGAAAATAAAATGAGAGACAAAAAGCTGGGCTCTGGTGGAGCCCTTCTCCGGGTGGGAGGAAGCGGCTGTCACCCAGCGCCATGCGTTTATTTACACACTTGTCCCACCACACCTCTTTGCTGAACCCGCTCGCTTCTTCCTCCCTGTGTTCTCCCGTGTGCTTGGGGCTGGCACACCTGTTCACCTCCAGCGCGCCATGCTCTCCAGGCCTTTCTCAGGCGCTCTGTGCCCTCGGGGCGCTCCTGTAAGGCACTCGTGCTTTAGGCTCCACACGTGAACTATCACCAGCTCAGCAGCTCCCAACAGAAAAATATTACCCAAAGAAATTTATGTCTCATGATTTTGTATTTCTTAATGCGATCTTAAAATTGTTTAACAAATTTCAATTGTAGCATTCATCTTTTCACATGCTGAGTTGCATGACCAGCAGTCTTGTTTACAAAGGCCTTCATTTCATAGCAACACTAAGAGGAAAGTGTAGAGATTTTCCAGGTCCTCACATGCACAGCATCCTCAATTGCATTGATATAGGGGAAATGCTAGATGTCAGATACACCAAATTCATGTTCCCCAAAGTCAAAGAATGAATTCTAAGGAATAACAGAGGTTAAAAGTAGGAAAGCTTTTGGGGAAAAGGAATGGGGGAATGGGGACTAGGAATAGCTCCTGAGAGACAGGAGGAGTTCCAAATGGGTTGCCAGAGAGCCCACTTCTCTGAGGAAGTTGTACAGAGCACAAGGGGTGAGTACAACATGGATCGAAACTATAGTCAACCAATAAGATCACAAGTATAGTTGCTTAGGTAACATTGATCCAATAGTAACAAGGGCACCAGGATGACATCATTAACCCTGGTCATAGTCTGCAGTTTTAGTCTTGGTCTTCTTAGTCTTAGGGGCCTCAGTCTTACTCTCAGTGGGCGAGTGAGGATGGCCCACCCCTCATGAGATGATGGTTTATTCATACAGGAACTCTCAAAGGGTGGGACCAATAGTCTTGAGCTTCTGTTTACCTCTTAGGGAGCTATGTACCTCGGGCCACGGTGGCTTTGCTCTTCGGCTGCGCCTCCAGCCCCAGTTGTGCTGTGTTCTTGTCCTTTGCACTGACTCCCTCAAGGCCCAGCCCTGACTGACCGCCTACAATATTTCTGCTTAACTTACATATCTATAATAGTCCCCCCATCCGAGGAGGTATTCCTAACTTCAGTTAGAGGAGAAGGGACATAGTTTCCATCTAGTTGCTTCACACTGAGAAAGGTTGGTGCAGGGGAAATTTCCGTCAGGGACTTCTCCAGAGAGCTGATCTAATGGACCTTTGCTAGAAGTCATGCTGCAGTTCAGCAGTTGGGAACTCCCTTTACAAGGTTGAGGCATCTTTGCCGTTGGTTTCATCTGCATGATCACTTGGAGTTTAGCAGCCTCTAGCAAGAACAAACAAATTTTCTAAGAAATTAAAGCATGTATAATCAAACCAAGAGCAACAGAATGGAAAGGCAGGTTGGGGAAAGAGCCACATCCAGAAACTGCTTTTAAGGGACTGGACTAGAGGTTGTAACCAGTTGGTTCCTAGACTTCTATTCTGATGTAGGTTACCTCTAAGTCTGACACTTTGTGTCATAAGTCCCTCTTGTTTTAATTGTAAAAAGATGGGGAGAAGAAATTTGAAGACACTTATTGAGCTTTTATAGATTCCACTGTAGATTTTCCTGGCTTAATGAACCATAACAGTAGTCAGCTACTGGTGGAAACTGCAAGAAGAGGTCAGCAAGCACAGCCCTTTTTAATAACTAGCTTTTAATACTATGGTACTGTTTTCATACATCTTTTGGTTATACTTTTCTGCTGGGTGTTCAAGACTAAGTTAAAGTGAGACCTATATGCCTTAGTTAATTTTTTCATTGCTGAGACAAAATACCTGACACCCAAAGTTAAGAGACAAAAGGTTTATTTAGTTCACAGTTTGCAGAGGTTTCAGTCCATAATCAGCTGGCTTCAAGGCAGAGTGGTGTGGCAAAGGGGCAACCAATCTTGGTGGCAGAAGACAGCAAAAGCAACAAGATCAAAGGGAGAGGAGCAAGCTGCTTTTTCTCTCTTATACTATATGCAGGTTACTCACCCTACAGTGGGTATAACACTCACGCCCCCAATTCCAGCACTAGACAACAAGCCAATCACAAACTCTAGTCAGATACCTCTGAAAAGCCTGCCCCCTGTAACTACATGAGGCTTTGGGGGGATTTCCAGACACAAACCATAATATCGTGTTAACCAAAATTAACCTCTTGCTATCTATCGAAGTCAGTTAAGTCTCTTCAGGCAT
>RJWT010053510.1:0-10408 GCA_004365215.1 Cuniculus paca | reverse complement strand
AAAACAACTGTGGCCCTGGGGCTGTTCCAGTGAGCAGCCTCCGCCAGCAGCCCTGAGGAGAGGAGACCAGACTGATCCGGGAGTGAGGAGTCACCATTCCTGCCGCAGACGCGCGGGGGCCAGGCCAGTGCACACCTTGGGGCAGCACCCGCAGCCCACCTTCAGGTGCCCACACACACGCGGTGCCCCCGACACACCCGGCCGGGGCCTGGGGCTCCACATTCTACCACCCGATCGTTTCCAAAGGGTTCAGAAACATTTTGGAGGAAAGACAGTCTCCACGCCCACGGTGCTGGGGAAACTGGCGAACCACATGCAAAAGACTGAACCCAGACGCCTGTCTCTCGCCATGTACTAAACGAAGATCAAGACAGTTCAAAGACCTAGAAATTAAAAACAGACAGACGTAATCTGCAGGAAGATAAACTAGGTAAAAACTCTTGAAGACATGGCATAGGCAAAGATGTTCTGAATGGGGGACCCCAAGGCATGAGAACACCAAGAATCAACAAATGAGATTATATCAGATGAAAAAGATGCACAGCAAAGGAAACAACCAACAGAGTGAAGAGACAGCCTGCAGAACAGGAAAACACTGTGTGAGCTACTCCTTGACAGAGAACTAGTATCTAGAATACATAAAGAATTCAAGAAAAGTGGACCCCCCCAAAATAAAAGACCTAATAAAAATGTAATTAAAATGAACAGACACTTCTCATAAGGAGTACAAATGGCCAATAAATACATGAAAAAATGTTCGACACCTTTGGTCACTGGAGAAATGTGAATTAAAACAACTCTGAGATTCCATCCTACTGCAGAGAAAATGGCTATCATCAAGAAATCAAATAACAAATACATAATTCCATTAATATAAATCATAGCATTAAATGTGAATGGACTAATAAATGCAATGAAAATAGATTGTTTAACTTGAAAATGAATGAGATCTAACACTATCCTCTGTAGAGTGACCCTTGAAATTCAAAAAGTGTGACTGAGATTAAGAAATACCTTTTATAAAGCAAAACATAGGAAGAACATAACATGAAAAAGCAACAAGAAGAAAGTTGAAGTAGCTACACTAATATCAGATGAAATACACATTAAGACAAAAATGTTACTATACATATATAAAAAGGAACATAGAGTTGGGGGAGACAGAAGGGAGGGAAAGGGAAGGGAAATAAAAAGACCAAGATGCAAAGTGTATATGTGCCATACAAGGAATATGTTCATTATATATCACGAATATATGCTAATTTAAAATTTTTTGAAAATAGGAACATTGTATAATGATAAAAATATCAATCCAACAGGAAACAAATGGAACTAAATACAAAAGCAGAAAGAAGGAAATCATAGAGTAGAGAGGAATTATATGAAAAAGACAATAGAAAAGCAGTACAGAGAGTCAACAAAACCAAAGTTAGTTCTTTGAAACTACCCATAAAATTGACAAACCTTTAGCTTGATCAACAAGGAAAAAAGGAAGACCAAACTACTAAGAATCAGGAAAGAAAGAGGAACATTGCTGCTAACCCTACTGAAATTTTAAATAGTATTACAATGGCATAAATTGAATCACTGTTGCCAACGAATTAGATTTTGTACATAGAATGAGCAAATTCCTAGAAAGAAACAAACTAAAGAAACTGAATCAAGAAGAAACACAAAACCTAAATATGCCTCTAAAAAGTAGGAAGATTAAATTAGGGATTTTAAAGCTTCCTACGAAGAAAAGCTCAGGGCAAGATGACTTCACAAAGAAATGCTACAAAATATGTAAAGAATGAACAGCAATTCTTCATAGTCTATTTCAAAAACTGAAGAGGGAATATTTCTCAATTCACTCAACAAAGCTAGTAATTTTCTGACATCAAACCCAGATAAAGCCTTGATAAGAAGCAAAGACTTCCCGTATCTTTTCTGAATGTAATGCAGAAATCTTCAAAAAAAACTGTAACCAAATCCAGTACCATGTAAAAAGAATTCTACTGGATGATAAATTAGATTGTTTCAGGAATACAAGGTTGATTTAACATCTGAAAATCAAGCACTGTAATATACATACCACACACTGAAAGGGGAGCCCTACATATTCATCTTAATAGACAGAAAAAGCATTTGACAAAATCCAACAGCTCATTTCTAAGGTGACTAATCAACAAACTAAGAATAGACAATCATTTCTTCAATCTGATCATTTGAACTTCTTCCAAAAAGTCTCATTATCCCACAAGAAAAATGTCTTCCCTCTCATTTCTATACAGTATTGTTCTAGAGGATCCCAGATTGGAAAGGAACAAGTAAAGCTATCTCTGCCTGGTGTGGTGGCACACGCCTGTAATCCTACCACCCTTGAGGCTGTGAGTTTGAGGTCAGCCTGGGCTACATAGTGAGTTCGAGGCCAGCCTGAACTGCACATCAAGACCCTGTCTCAAAAAAAAAGTAAATAAAGCTATTTCTACCTCTAGATAAAATAATCATAATCTTCTAGTTAAAAAATCCTAAGAAATCTGATTTAAAAAGAAACTATCAGAACAAATAAACAAGTTGATCAAAGTTAAAGGAAACAGGATCAGTATATAAAACTTGATTATATTTCCATACGCTAGCCATGAAAAATCCAAAATTAAAATTAAGAAAATACTTCCATTTAAAATAGTATCAAAAAGAATAAACTACTTAAGAACAGATCATTTTAAGTATGAGGTATTATACTAAAATGTATAAAACGCTCAACAAAGATATTAAAGATTTAATAAAGACATGCCACTTTCATGAATCACAGATTTAATGTTGTTAAAATGGAATATTCCTCAACTACAACTACAAACTTTTAATACAATTTCTGTCAAAATTCCAATTTCTGTGCAGAAATCGACAACATGATTCTTAGAGTCACATGGAAACCCAAACCACCAAGTATAACTAAGATAGTCTCAAAGGAATAGTAAATTTGACAGATTCATGACTCCCCATTTCAGCTTACTAAAAATCCACACTAATCCAGACTGAAAGGCACTGACATAAAGATGGACATATTGATCAATAAGAGAATCTAGAGTCTGAAAACAAACCTTCATGTTTACAGTCAAGTGATTTTCTGCACAGGTTTCAAGAAAATTCTAACGGGGAAAGAATCATCTTTTCAACAAATGATGTTGTGACAACTGAATATCAACATGAGAAGGCAAAAAACAAAAACAAAAACAAATAACAGGACTGAAGAAAAAGCTGAACCCTTACTTTATACCCTACACAAAATTTACTCAAAATAGCTCATAGACCTAGGTATAAGGGGCCAAAACTACAACTCTAAGAAGAAAACATAGATGAAAATCTTCTTGATTTTGTAGTTGGTAATGACTTTTTAAAAATATAACACCAAAAGCATAGGCAATAAAAGCAAAAGGTCAATTATACTTGGCTAAAATTTAAAATTTTGGTGCTTAAAAATACCATCAAGAAAGTGAAAAAGAAAACCCACCAAATAGAAGCCAACAATATTACATCATATCCATCAAATCTATTTACCTACCTAACTGATAAAGAAATTGTACTTAGAGTGTATGAAGCACACTGACAACACAATAAAAAAGAACTAAAATGTAGAAAGGACAGAGTAGATCTTTCTTCAAACAATCAGATACACAGTGCCCCAGTAAGTACATGAAAAGATGCTGAACACTGACAATTTTCAAGAGGATAAAAATAAAATCCATGAGACAGGGCTTTAAACCTCCTCGGACGAGACCAGAAGATAGACATGGTCATGTGAAATGCATGTATAGAAATGTCTCACTAAAACCCATTTATACAGTTTAATGTGTTAATACTTATAATAAAAAGTGGAAAATAATGAGTATCAGCAAAGATGTGAAGAAATGAGACGCCTCCTGCATTGCTAGTGGAAGAATAACACGGTATAACCACTGTGAGAGAGTTTGTTGGCTCCTCAATAATTTGAACATAGAACTACCATACGACCTAACAGTTCCCCTCCTGAACGTCCAGTCCAACAATTCAGAACATATTCAAACAAAAAATTACACAAAAAAATGCTCCAAGCAACACTACTCACAATAGCAAAATAAATAAACAAAATAAATAAATAAAAACATTAAAAATGGACTGGAATATTATTTGGCAATAAAGAGTCATGCAGCAAACCAGTGGAACCCTGAAAACTTTATGCTAAGGGGAAAAAAAAAGCCAGAACAGGCAAATCCGCAGACATAGAAGTAAATTAGTGGTGACCAGGGCCAGGAGAGAGCAGAGTATCAGGTGAGGTGAGAGAATATTTTGCAAGTGATTAAAAATGTCATAAAATTGACTGTTCTGATGACAGCACTGATCTGTGAATATAGAATCATGAAACTATAAACATTAAGTGAATGAATTATATGCATGTGAATTATATCGCAATAAAGCTGGTTTTTTAAATCCACCTAGAAGGAGACAGTCCAAAGATACATAATTTTTTAAAGTCCCTAAATCTCTCTCTAACATTATCTAAATTATTACTTGGCCAAGTTTCTGGTGTTTCAGATGTTCATATCCAGTACTTCTTAAAAACCCTGAGTCATTCTATCGCTTAATACTCTTAAGATAACAACTTATTAACAGAAATACTGCTGCCAATATTTTCTTTATCTGGTAAATAAACCCATCATAAAAAGGAAATTGTGAAACACAAGTCAAACATTAAAGTCATCACACCCACTGACCTAGGTTATGGGTTTTAAAAACTGCCTGTTTAGAATGACTTGGCAATTTCATGACTTGGCTTTCCTAGTAAGAGAATATGTTTAAACTCTGAATCAACGCTTCGTTTTGAAATGTCTTCTCATTAAAAAAACTTATTGAAGTGAGATCACATACTATAAAATTAAGCTGTTTTTGTGTGTGGTGCTAGGTGTTAAATTTTGGGCCTAGAGGGACAAGTGGAAGGGTTCAACCACTGAGCTACACTCCGGCCCAAAGTCAGCCATTTTACTATGAAGAATTCGGTAGCTTCTAGAACATTTCAGTCACCACCTCTATCGGGTTCCAAATTACTGCAATAGCTCTGAAAGCATGTTTTGTTTTGTTTTGTTTTTCATAATATTGAAATGTTTTGATTATTTGACAAAAGAAACGTGACTTTGGTCATTTTGTCTTAATCTCTAGTGAGAAAAAGTAACTGGACAAAATATCTTCCATGGTGACTGACATGCTAGAATCGCTGTGGCGATACAAATAATGACAAGCCAGATACAGGTTCATGGTTCTCAAAGATTAGAGTCACACCACAGATTGGGTTCTGCTTTTCCAATATCACAACAAAGGACACTTTTTTTTTTTTCAAAATGGGGGTGGTTAGTATGCACATAGTGAAAGTTACTTTACTTTTTCTTATCCCAAAGAAACATTTGGTATAAGGAGAAAAAGTTTTCAAAAAGTAAAAATAGATGTTAAATAAGTGAAAGACTTTTGCTTATCAGCTTCTTAGTTAACTTTTCCTGACATTCAGAGTTCCTACATCAGGCTCCCAACTTCCTGGAGTTGGTTCAATTTTGCCCTTCAAAGCCCCTCCAGTTTCACAGCAGCTACTGCCAGACACATAACAGAGAACTCAGCCAGTGTTAAAGAAGCATGGTGAGGCTGGGATCTAGCTCAGTGGCCTAAGCGCCTGCCTGGCAAGCACAAGGTCATGAGTTCAATCCCCGGTGCCACACACACACACACACACACACACAAAAGAAGCATGGTGAGGGACCCGGGTACCTGTGTGAGGGGGGCTTTCTCTCCAGTGGAAAATTGATTGAAAAGACGAATTCTGGTATGAAACCCAAGAATGGCCTTAAGCCCTTGAAAGGTCTAAATATTTGACTTAGGAGAAAACCTCAAATATTTGCACCACACACAACTGATAAAAGGGTTGAGGAGACAAATACGCTTATACTGATTTAAACATAAAGGAATTACACCTGCATCAAACCCTATATTCAAATATATGATTTTATGTTATGTGTCCATGAAAAAACAAATTTAAAAATATCCTATAGGTCATTATGTGCAAACAACTCTGGGCCCTCTTCCAGGAAAGCACATAGAAACACTCGCCTTAATGGTGTATACCTGTAATCCCACCACTCTGGGAGGCTGAGGCAGGAGAACTGCAAGTTTGAGCCCAGCCTGGGCAATTTAGCAATACTCTGCCTCCTAAAAAAGGAAGCAGAGTGGGGATATAGCTCAGTGTGAAGGCCCTGGGTTCAACCCCTAGTACCACAAAAAAGGACAGCGAGAAAGAAAAATGGGAGAAAGGAAGAAGAAAGAAAGAAGGAAGGAAGACTTGCCTTAGGTCAATATACCTCCCCTGTGCGGCCAGATAGTACATACTTAAGTTTTGGGGACCACATAGATCCCTCTTAGACCATCCCTGTGTTGGTTAACATCCCTACAAAACTACAGAACATGCTTAGCTCCCAGCTAGGTGAAAATAGGCACCCGGGCCGATGCGTCCCCCTGGCTGTCCTTTGCTGGCCTCTGGCTTGGAGCCCAGGACAAAGTGTGAGGCAGAGGTTGAAGAACAGATGTTGACCTGGGTCAAGCCTTCACCTCTGTTTGCACTGCAACATTTCCAAGACCCATGTGATGGTTCACTGACTGTCCCCAGATTACCCAGCCAAACATGTCACCAAGCACAAGCCCTCTCTTCCTTCGAACGTCTGGGTGTCACCTCAGCCCCAGGTCTACGTGCCCTGCTCCTCCCAGCCTGGCACCCTTCCCACAACTCTTCCTTTCAACAACCTGTCAGGTGAGAGCCGGGTGCAGGAGCTGAATGAGCTCAGGAGGCAGAGCCCATCAGAAGAGCACATGCCCAGGAAGACATGGGGTGATCCAAGAGAGGTGACCCCACCAACCTGAGACAGGGCTCCTGTCTTCTTGCAGTTGGTCCCTCCAATGAAGACCATGTTGGGCAGGACTGGCCTGGGGTACTCGAACACAAAGTCATATCTTAACAACCACACGGGGTCCTTCTGAAATAAGGAGGGTAAGTGCACGTCTCTCTTGAGGAGATCCGAGGCCAGGACTTCATACCTTGAATACAGACAGTGAAACAACAGGTCCTCCAAGAAACTAACAAGGAAGTTGATCACTCGTTGGGGAAAAGTCATGTGATCAGAGAACTCTGTGTAGCATCTGGGAATGTAGGACACAGGGTTTGGGGTATTGCTGAACACGTGCTCCAGGGAGCAGGGAAAACCCCTGAAGAGGTATACAGAGGGCAGCTGCAGGTACTCGGCCAGGATCACACCGCAGGGGAGCCCCGGGTCTGTGAACAGAGCATCGAACTTGCTCTCCCTGAGGAATTTCAGGGTGTCTGAGTCCTTCAGGAGGCTCCGGCAGTTGAAAAACCACATGTCAATCACGATCATGTTGTTCCTGTACTCTGTCAGAGCAGCGGTCACGTACGCTCTGTCCGCAAAGTGATGGTTCCCGAAGGAGCGGAAACGGTCCTCCAGCTCTTCTTGGCTATAGCTCACTGGGTAGATTTTTCTTGTGTAGTATTTAGATTCTTTCAAAAGCAAATTGATTTCTGGCACCAGCACCACGATTTCATGCCCCCTGTCACTGAGATGCTCAAGTATATCGTTCATACTAAGCCAGTGGCTTCCGTCCAAGGGGACTACCAGGAGCTTGTCACCTACAACAATGCCCCAAAGCGACAAGAAGAAAAGCCCTGTAGAAACTCTGTGAAACGCAGGAAGAGGGCCAGCCATCCTGGAGAGAGTAAGGCAACAATAATGAATTGTTTGCATGCCCTGGGTTTTTTCCCTAAACCAACCAATGATTTTTCAGACTCTGCCTACCTCTCGCTTGCTCTGGACCTTGTCCTTTGATCTGAAACAATCTACATTAATATTCAACCATATTCAAGCACAGAGCTAATATGAATCAACTAAGCCCGTATCAGCCTAACATCCTAAGATTCTATTGTGCTTTGTCTCCACCAATTTGCTTTTCCTTCCCAAAGAGTCATTGCTACGCTGTGAGGACAACTTGGAGAGAGCTCTGGGAGGCCCAGCATCCTTCCCTCCTGACCTGGGTTCCTTACCATGTCCAAGAAATAATAAGCACCAATGCTTCCCTGTTTTCTAACTTTGCTCAGAATAGAAAGGAAGCACTGATTTAAAAGATGACAGATTCAATGTGCAATAGCATCACCATGTCAAAATTCCGGTCCCCACAGGATGGCTGCATGAAAAGAAGCCTGCGAGGAGCCAGAGCTCCCTGGAGGAGCTCGCAATAACTTTCCCTCCACCACTGACTGAGGGGAAGCCTCTGTTGTCCGGGCACCTTCTGTGACCTGCAGCTCAGTCTAGCCACAGTGGTAGATGTTCTGCGGTCACAGCTTTCACTTTCACACTGGGGGAGAGCTGGACTCTGGAGCCAACCACCCCTTCCCCTAGAAGCCCTCTTGCTCTGTGTCCCAAGTGCCACATCTACTATATGAAGGTTGCATCGCTTGCTCCCCCAGAGCTCCCCCAAGAATAATCTGAGCGAAGGATCTGGCGGAAGGATGAGCGGAAGTAGAGCCCGGGGTGCAGTTCCCTTTTGAGGGACTCCCGTGGCTCTGATCAAGCAGTTGGGCTCCATGTGCTTATGAGCTGTGGGGCACTCTGTGGGTCAAATGGTAACTCCTGAAAAAAGTCAAGGCACCAAGTATCCAGCCCTGCCCCGTGGACAGGTGAAGACCACGAGGAGGCGATGGGGAAAGAAGAGGAGAGAGGGAAAACAAAAGAAGGAATAAAATGTGGAAATAAGGCAGCAAAGGGACAGGGTAGTTGGATGTTTGGAATTGGCCAGCTGGACGCTGAAGCAATTAAAAAGGTGGCTGTGGCAGCACAGAACAGACTGTGTGGCCCAGACAACCCAAATGTATTGTTTCATGGCCCTAAAGGCCAGAGGCCAAGGCCCTGTGTTGGTCCTTCCAAGGCAGCCGGGGAGAATCTGCTCCGGTAGTGCTGATTTCCCGTACACCTTGGCTTGTAGAAGCATCAACCTGACCTCTGCTTTGTCTTCACATGGCTCTCCCTGGGTGCGTGTCTCTGGGTCCCAATCTCCCCATTTTTTAAAGACACCATGGGTTAGGATCCGCACTAAGGACCTCATTTTACTAGTAACATCTGTGAAGACTCCATATCCAAATAAGGTCAAATTTTGGGGGGCGCAGGAAACAGTCAACCCTTAGCACCCACTCATCATCTCCCACAAACCCCAGAGTACTTGGGTGGCCTCCTTTCATGAAGCCTGAGAAACTGAGGCTGCTGCCCATGAGTGCCACATTTCTTATAACTCCTGCAGCTTCCAAATCAAAAATAAGCTGGGTTATTTCTAGATCAGCCAAGCTCAAACTTTATGGTCTCATGATTTCTTTACGATAGTCAAAAGGCAAAAAAATTATAACAAATTTAGTTTGAACCTCTCAATTAGCTTTTAATTACCATTCTAGAACTCGGTGACACCTTGTTCCATAAAATTGAAGTTGTGCAAGTTAGGCATGGTGGTGCATGCCTGGAATTCCAGCACTCTGGCAAGCTGAGGCAAGGGGATCACGACTTTGATCCCTCCCTTGACAATTTAGAGATTTAGCAAGAGCCTATCTCAAAAGAAAAAATTAAAAAAGGGCTGGGGATATAGCTCAGTTAGAAGGCCCCAGGTCCAGGCTCCAGTACCACTCAGACACACACACAAAACAAGAATGCGTGTTCCATCTAGCTGAGCTCAAGAGGCTGCTTTCACACGCTGAGAAGGCCAAGGACAGCAGACACAGAAGGAAAGGAAATTGGTTGTTCCAAATTTGCTTTTTTTTTTAATTAGTGCATTTCACATATACATGATGATTACATTCATCATAGGGAATTTGTACCTGTTCGCGATGTATCTTGATTCTTCTTTTCTTCCCCCCCATTCCCCTCCTCTCCCTTCAATTCCTCTTCCCATCCTGATTTACAAGAGCTGTGTTTCCATTTTTTTCCTTCCATTTTCCTTTATTTTTCTTGTCCCTTCCTTCCTTTCCCCCTCCTACCTCCTTTGTTCCCTTTCTCATTTGAACATCTTCTTTCCATTCCCAGTATCTATTATACATTTTGGTCTTTATTTACACTTCAGGTTTCTCACAACAGAAAAACAATACAATATGGCCTGTAGTTCTTGTTTTGGGTTGGATCCCTCTCTGGTTTTGGTATTAGGGTAATACTTGCTTCCAGGAATGAATTTGGGAGTACTGCTTTCTTCTGGATTTCATTAAAGAGTCTGAGGAGTAATGGCCTTATATCTTCTCTAAATTTCTTGTAGAATTCAGCAGTGAATCCATCAGGGCCTGAGCTTTTCTTTGTTGGTAGGTTTTAAATGA
>RJWT010053509.1:0-10415 GCA_004365215.1 Cuniculus paca | reverse complement strand
GTTCTGGGGAATCAAACCCAGGGTCTCATGACACAAAAGTACTTATCACATAGCTACAATGATATCTGAGTTGTTACTTTTTATTGTTTATTTTTAGGAGAGAAGATTTGTATGCATGAGCCCCCAAATCTTCTCCAGGTTTTTCTCAATAGCTTCTCTGCCCATCTCTTTTTCTCCAAAGAATGAGGTGGAGACTTGAGTCACATAATCTCAATTCCTCAAAATTGAGAAAAACATAAGACACAAGGAAGAGAAATGTTTTCATGGAGGTAGAATATTTTTGCAGTGTGGAGTATTGTTCCTACTTGATGTGTACTGGGAGATATTTTCTCCTACCAACTTTACCTAAATCTCTCCTTATCACTAAAGCACTAATCATTGATCAGTGGATGACTGTGGTGGGATGGTAACTGTTGGCCTATTTCATATTCCTTCAAGCTATGCAAAGCTTTACAGAAATATAGGTAGAATCAGTAAAATTCTATGATTCCCACTAAAGAAAGTGAAGTCAGTAAATGTCTATAAAACATACTTTTTAATGCTTAATCTTTAGTCAATAGGCCTTCCTTAAGATTAACTCACATCCTTCCTGGTAGAATAAACAACAGACGAGTAAACAATGTACAATGGTCTTAGATTGGAAATGAACAGACTACCATATAATCTGTGACCACAGATATTTTCTATGCATTTTTAGGCTGATAAATCCTCCCTTTTCAATCTTCCATTGCCACTTTTAGAAACTCCTACTAACCTTTCTCACAAAAAACATATTGTGCTGAACATCATGCTTTTCTTCAAGTTATACACATAACACACCAGTTGCTGGGCTTTGAATTAGAAGAGAGTTTGAGTCATGAACTCATTCTTAGCTTGAGCTCTCAAAGCGCCCCAGGTTTTTCCATTATACTTGTTTAAAGCCATTTCCCCTCCTCTTATGTTGTATTTGTACAGCTTTTTCCTTCCTAACGGGATTACATCCACATCTGTTTCTATTAAACACCCCTCTGCTTATCTTTCCTTCTTTCCAAATTGTCAAGGGTGCCTCTTTCTTCTTAATTCTGTGTCCCAGCCTCATCTCTGGAGAGATTTATCTGAGACCTACACTGAGGAAATATCTTATTGAAATGTAAATAGGTTCTCAATATTCTAAACACATTCAATTCATCCTAATTTGGCTATTTATTTGTTCAGTTCATGTTTTCATTTCTAAAAAAATAATTTAAAAATCAAACACAGCCACTCTAAATGAGGTTATTGCGTGGTGGGGGAGACAAAGCATTTGGAGGTTTATGTATAATTGTTCTTATGGAATAGTTAATCTGTGCAGTAAAATCAACAATTTATGTTATATTCCTTTCTTTACATTTTAAGGAAAACAGCCTTCCAGATTGGTTTGAGAATAAAAATGTCTTTAAGTTTTCTTACCTGGTTGACAGAGCACTTTGTCTTTTCTTATTGCTTTAGAGACTGAATCTTGTTTTGACATATGTGCAGCAGAAGCATGTTTTCCCTTTCCACTTTGACTCCAGTAATACAGTGTTTTTTATTAATTGGGATAAAATTCTGGAAATGGGAAATTGAGACTTAGCCCACAAGGCTACCAGAGAATGGCTGTTGAGTTCCAGTCCTTGGTTCACATGACAATTTTCAGGATAGTCAGCACAAACTATATCAAGAGCCATGACCAAAGCTCTGCAAGCTTTAATTAAGGAATGCCTATGAAAATAATTTGGGTATATAAAGGCTATCCATTGGAAAAGTATCAGTGGAGTGTTGACTGCACTTAACAAGTTTTATAGGAGCTATTTTCCTAGCCTTCTTTCCCTCCAGTGTTTTCATTCCCTCTACCTACTGTGCTCATGTCTCACTTTTCTTTGACTCTCAAACCCAGAGTTTGACTTCCTCTACTTTTGGAACCTATGAAGAAGATGACAGAGACTCTAGAAGGGATTGAACCAAGGATGAGGGCAAGGAAGCTGCCAAGCTGTCCTTCAGGATGAAATGAGGGAGTCTTACAGATTAGAAGTAGATTGTAGCAGGAAATAAAAACACAGTTTACACATATGTGGGCACAAGGAATCATACATATACAACCAGCAAGTAAAGAAGCTGAACATTCTTCGAAAAAAGTGAGAAACAGAAACATCCCAGAAATTAATAACGAAACACGATTTGTCCCCTAACTGACTTGTTCATTCCTTCATTTTTTCCATAGTTGGTCCCCTACCAAGGTTTTGCACTAAAGATGTTAGAGGGATAGCCAAGAAATCCCAGTTATAAATTACAATTATGTTGGATCCCATTCACATGTGTGTAAAACTAGATCATAGTAACAACCCCAAGTGTTTATTGCCCTTAGACTGCTGCCTTGCTGTACTGGGTTCGTGGAGAGAGCCCACTCATTATGGAAGGAATTTTTCTTTGGGGATTACTTTGGTTATAAAGTGTAAAGGCAAATATGAAAAGACATGGGTGATGGTTCCTTTCAGGACCACATTTAGTAAAAATTTCAGAATTGATTCTCCTGGAATCAATCACTAGAGATAGGGGGAAAGGCAGTAAATAAAGCAGTGACTTGTATGTTAACTTCCTCCCAGCTGCCAGAGAAGTGCACCAGACTTCAGTTCAGACTTGATATGTAAAATGAATGATTGAGAGCAGTAAAAAGGAAATACAGAATGACACGGATTTCACCAGCTAGCAGAAAATGGATTTCTCAATTTCTGTTTACCAGCGACATCAGCTTCTCTGTCCAAACTCGCTGCATCTCTACAGAGATTGTTTAAAAGGTTAGCTGCTATGACCCTGATACGATGAAAGGATACACAAGGAGGTGGATGTCAGCAGTGCATGAGTGCACATAAAAGGAAAATGTTTGAGCTTTTAAAGCTGGGAACACTGAGACAGAGAATTAGAGTAAAACATTTCCAGTAGTTCAACTGAGAGAAGGAGTTTGATGGGTTGTTTGCATTGACTAAGGAAAAGAAGAATGTTTTCTTTTGTGGACCGGGTGGTTATAAAATGAATATAATTGTTCCCCCAAATGAGCATCATTTTGAGCATCATGTACTCTACTCACACCAGGGGTGCTGATTTATAATTACTCTAATTGAGCCCAGAATTGGGATAAATGGGTATTCAGAACCCATTTTCTTCTTAGGCGCTGAGTATATTAGGCACATAGTGCCATAACAACTACAGGGTGCAAGTGAGGATTGCTTATTCCAGCCTACTTCCAATAGACGTGCATTTCTAGGTCACTGATTCCAGCATTGAAATGTTCATGGCAAACAGTGTTTCTGGCCAGGGTTTAAAGGGGGATTTACAAGCAGGATGGCCAGCATACTGGGTGACTGGTTGGATCTGCGTGGGTGGCTAACTGTAAAGGGAAACCTGAGTATCTCCAGGTAGTGTCCTGCCTAGTAAGAAAGGCATTTAAGTTTGGATTTGCTGATACCCAAGTGCATCAGATGAAAACATGTACCTTGCTGCCAATACAGAAGAGAAATACATTATGAAGAGCAAGGGAAAAAGTGACTAAAATGTCTCCTTTAGTCCTGAATTCTGTATCCTGTTTCATTGTGAAGGAATTTATTAGCAGAAAAGATAAGACTTCAGATTGAGATCTTCCAAGTAATGTTAAGTACCTGTCTATCAGAGCATGTCATCTAACAGATGCTGTTAGCTGTATACTAAGTTCTAGGAGCACATACTTATCTTTCTAAGTTGGTTACATTCAACCATGATGGTATTCAGGTTGTTGACACATGATTTGTAAGAGGATTTAGTTTTCCTTAGACTGCAATATGAATTCTGAAATGAAAATCTAATCTTAAAACTAGTGCAGGGCAATTTGCAAAAACATCCTAAAAGATGAGTGTGGAGAATCTTGAAGTATTAGGAAGAATAATTTTCCTATGTTAGGAGGAAACAGCATAGGAAGAACAGGGTCATTAGTAGCTGATTTGCCGAGCTAAATGCAAGACTCGTGACATGTTTAAACTGATCTAGAGAGTGATATTTGCTTAAGGGTGCAAATGTCTATCTGTGTATTGAACTCTGAAGACACCACTGGAATATAAAATAGACAATTTATTCTTTAGTCCTGGAAAGAAAATTAGGTATTTTTAGGTTTTATTGATTCTAGCCTCTCTGTTGAGTTTATAAAGAAACCAAGGACCTGCAGGGCTCCTGTCTGTTGTCCCAGGGTCATGAAGGGCAGGTTTATTCTTAATACTTCAAAATATTTATGTACACACACACACACACACACACAAATATATGTGTATATGCACATATCCGTGGATATATTTATACACATATGAATGTATATGTATGTGAGTGTGAAGTGATTTTATTAGAGCAGCAACAACTCTGGGATCTTGGATTCCAATGCAGATTCCCTGCTCTAATTTACAATGTGCAATTTTGGACAGGCCATCACATTTTGGGCTGTCAGCTGATCATGAGGAACCTGAACTCAGTCTCTGTGCTATTTCTAGGCTGAAACTTTTTGAATGTATTAAGAAAGACTATTGCTACTAAGTATGTTTTCCTCTTTGTATCTAGACTTTCATATATAAAGTAGTCTATGTGCCAGTTACTCTACTGGGTAATAGTGACATCATAGTAAATAAAGGAGACAAAAGGTGGTAGAATTTAAGCAAAAATTTGAAGGAGAAAGAAAGAAGAATATTCTAGGTTAAAAGAAATCAATTGCAAAGGCATCGAGGAGGGAGCATGTCAGGCATTATTGATCCTAGATATTATTTTCTCAGATGAGGAAAAGCAAGAAGCTCATTCTGACTGGGCTAAAGGAAGGGTTGAGAAAGAACTGGTGAAGTTACAGACTGAAAGGAGATGTATAAAAACAAAAAAAGAAAATGAGAATGTGAGATTTTCTCTGGGTCAATTGGCAATCGGTAGACGTTTGTGGCTGCGCAAGTGACATGATCTGACCTTGTTTTAAATGAAGTACGGGCAGCTAAACTGGAGATGGATTCAGATGACCAAAGGAGAAAATAGGGAGAAATAGGGTTGTAGTAGTAATCCTGGAAAGAGATGCTTACAATGAGGTGTTAAGGAAAAAGTTAGTGAGAAGAGCTCAGATTCTTGAAATACAGAAAAATAGAGCTAATTGTTTCTAATGGATTGTATTTGGGCTACAAAAAGAGAAGAGACAAAGAGGGCACCAAGATTAATAGCACTGAAACTGGAAGAATGGGATTTTCATTTACTGAAATCAGGAAGCCTTTTCCAAGAGCAGGTATAGGAGATTAGGTGTTTTTTTTTTTTTTTCAGGGTGGATCATATACACATTCAATTTTGGGCACACAATGATTGACATGCTGATTCATAATCTATCAAAATGTCATGTAGACAGAACTTATTTATTTATTTTTAAAGATGGGATCTCACTATTTTGCCCAGGCTGGTCTTGAACTTCTGGTCTTGAGGGATTCTTCTGTCTCAGTCTCCCTAGTACCTAGGACTTTAGATATGCATCACCATGCCTAGCTAGGCAACTATGATTTTGGGCAGAAGTTGGGAATTATCAGCATATATGTAGTATTAAAAGCATGTGATCGCCAATGAATGAGTATATATAAATACAAAATATGTCCTTGGGCAAAGCCTGGTAACTCACAGTGTCAGAAGTCTGGGAGATGAGGGAGAAACATGAGGGCTACTGAAATGAGTGGTCAGTGAAGGACAGTAAAGATTGGTGATCTGGAAGCCAAATGAAGAAAGAGTATCAAATGTGGCTGTTGGGCAGGTGTGAGAAAAATGATGATAGGAATGAGGAAAAACCCCAAATTCTTTTCACTTTAATCTTTCACTAGTTGGATTTAAATTGATTTTGCCTTTTCTGACTTTGAAGATCCTAGAATTTTTGGACTTTTTAAATAACTGTTTGCAAACGAAAATTCTTTTCAGAACTGATCTCCCTTGAAGTATGTTGTCAAATCCATCCAATAATAACTGACTCATGCTATTAACATTCCATTTTCTAATTACTTCCTGCAGAGCTACAATATGATTAGGTACATGAACAGTTTCAAAAGTTATCAACAGATTGCTCACCAACTACTTTCCAAGTCATATCGTGGTGCGCCATCTTTCCCACCTGTAATATAATTTTCCTTCCTATTGATTCTTCAAGAAGTACTGCAATAAGATTTAGATTTTAAAGTTTTTGACTGGTGTCCCCTTGAGAGTCAAACAAATGCTAGACAGTCCCCAAATTTTGGTAGCTTAAATAGCAAGCATTTATTTTTCATTCATGCACTGTCCACTGCAAGTTTGGAAGCTTTCAGAGTAACTGCCCTTTCTTATGGCTCTCTTGGCGGAAAGGGAAGACTGTGTTGGAGTCGAGCAGCAATAGTTATTCTTCCACTTGGAAGTTGTATACTCTTATCCTAAAGCAAAACCAAATGGTTAATTCCAGTTTCTAAGGATTGGAGAAGGAGGAGAAGGAGAAGGAAAACAAGAAGGAAAAAATTCTGATAATAGCGCAAAGTCCGCCTCATACATGGTTTTTGTTTTGTCTTTACAAACACAAATTGATATAGATCCATCTGACTTTGCCTTTTATCTTCTTGTATAATATCAAAACTGTTTTCTGGAAGAAAACAAATGCCTTAGTTCTGGGTATATTTGAGGCTCTGAAGACAGACTACCTAGCATATAATTGAACAGGCAGAGTTTTCAGTAAAATGCCAAGAACCCTCTTAGAGGGAGAAAATGTACTGCATTTTTATGGTTCAAACTCCACCCTAAAGTAAATCATGCTGATTGTTACCAGAATCCTAAAGTAAAACCACATCACTTCTGACCTGGCTCTGCTCTTTACTGCTGCTGCATCTTTGCAAGGTGTCTCTTTTGTTGTTTCTACTTTAGTCTCCACAAGCTCATATTGGAACAGCACTTATTTTTAGCTACCAGCAACTTCACCTCTCTTCTCTCTTCTCAATATTCTCATGTCCTTTGGTTAATGGTAGTGCTGGAGATTGAACTCAGGGCCTCATGCATGCTAGCAGGCACTGTACCACTGAGCTACCCTGCCAGTCCTTGTCCTCTCTGTTATTCCAACAAAGACTAATTTGTGGTTTCTAATAGTATTTTAGTTTCAGTAGATGATATCATAAAGCAGCCATTTCACCCTTCATATAAAAAGATATATAGCTACTCTAGCATCATCTGAGAACAAGTTATTTTTGTTCATTTTGCCATTAGTGAAATACTTAAATTTACTGTCAGTCATGAGAACTCTCCCTTTGGTAGTGAAAGTATACTTTAATCTGCTATAAAAATACCATAGACCAGAAAGTTGATGAAAGAGACTGGAAGTCCATGATCAAGGTGACAGCATAGAAGGTGAGGGTTCCGTTGTGGCTTACAGATTGCTGACTTCTCACTGTGCTCTCATGTGTTGGAAAGAGGGTAATACCAACATATTGGAAGTTAGGATGCCAGCGTACGAATTTTGAGGGGAACACATTCTATCCATCACAAAGAGGAACTGGCAAGGGTTTACTAGCCCTGTTGAAAACCTCAATATTTCATTTGACTCAATTCCTATTTGCATATTTTAGTATAGATGGGGAAAACCAATACACAAACAAAAGTGACATTGTTTTGAACAGGCTTAAAATCTATGAAAATAACTAATTTCTCATATGGTATTTATGTGTAGTGATATACAGACTACAAGTTTCATATTCACTCACTTGCATTTCATACTATAGATAAGGAATAGGTGCATTATTCTTTTTCCTGTTTAAAAAATTTTATTTTAAAGAGTCTTTATTTTTCTTTACAAATAAGTAAATGGAGACTCAGAATAAAATCTAGACTTAGTAACATTTATACAGTTAACTACTGAGAAAGCTGGAATTAGAACCAGTATTATCTGGTTTTCTTGTGTGCTATTTCCTCAAGCAATTTCCTAGATAATACAAAGTGAAGAATATAATCTTTTTTATAATGACCTGAAATTTACTTTATCTTATAAAACAAATAGTTGTACTGGAGAGAGCACACAAAGCTGTTAGAGTAGTGCCCATCCCTTTTGTGTATATGCCCATGGGCATCTGATAGTGACTCATCTGTGGACTTCTCAAATATATTCCCTCTGTTCAAGAATGGGATTCTCCTCATGAGCAAATTTTTATGAGTTAGCAAATGCTTAATTGTTCTCAACTGGCAGGTGTGCTTTAATGTCTTGAATGATCTTGTTTCAGAATTTTACTCATCTTGAGCTGGGCCTGGTGGTGGCTCACACCTGTAATTCTAGCACTTGGGAGGCTGAGGCAGGAGGATTGTTGTGAGTTTGAGACTGGCCTGGGCTACAAAGTGAGCTCAAGTGCAACCTGAACTGCACAGTGAGACCCTGTCTCAAAAAGACAAAAAATAATAATAATTTTACTCATCTCACTTATAATAGAGAGCAAGTTTGCACTTCTCTTTATCTTTTCACTTTGTTTACCATACTTGGAGCTTTGGAATTTAATGGGAGTGGACCAAAAGTCACTACTTATCCACACTGTGAGGACAGAATCATTAATTTTTGAAAGGAGTGTTTATAGATATAGGAACCAATTCTCTGAAATGGACAATCCTTGAAATTTGGGTTTATTTTTAGAATCTTTCCCACCAGGTAACTCTGTACTTGGGCAATTTACTTTATCTCTCTGTATTTAGATTCCTTTCTTTTCTTTTCTTTTCTTTTCTTTTTTTTTTTTTTTGAGACAGTGTCTTACTGTGTAGTTCAGACTGATCTTAAACTCACTATGTAGCCCAGGCTGGCCTCAAACTCACAGTAATCCTCCCAAGTGTTGGGCTTACAGGTGTACCCCATAATGCCCTTCTTGTATTTAGATTTCTTTACTACGTTCATGGATGGTATTACCATACAGCTTTTAATGATGACTAAGTGATTATGTTCAATTTTATTTTAATTTTGATAGAAAAGTATCATAACTTTCATTCTATGATTAATGTCTTACCTGAGGCAATGTTCAAAAGAACTTTTTAAATGATCCCATGAGTGGGCTTTCTATATGGTATAAGAAAAATAAAATCAAATAATTCTGACATCAATTTCTTTGTACTACAGGATCTGCTAAAATAATGAAAAATTTCTGAAAAACTGTCAATTAGGATCTGAGGTTAATTATATTCATTAGAAAATTGGCATCCCAACTTAAAAAAAACAAGGTTCAATTTAAAAACTGACTTAAAGAACACATGTAAGATATACTGGACTAGAATTAGAAAGAGGTCAGTGTGACCTTCACTTCTAGGTATAATGCATTGAGCCACAGCAGGAAGTGTGCCCACTGTGAAATAAAAATGCCTAGTAAAATAAAAGAAAATTTGAAAATATTAGAGGGGAATAATGAAAATACAGATTAGATGAACCAAAATTCCAGAGAAGAGAGAATATGTCATGGTTTATATATAGGAAATATATTTATTTTTTGGGTGTAAATTGGGAGCCTGTACAAACAGAAAATCTGTCTTGGGGAAAAGACCGATTGACTACAAGACTGGCATAACAATAGACACGGCAAGTTATTTTTTCATGGAAATTTTACACTGGTCCTGATGTGTGGTGAAAGTTGAGAATCTAGGTTGACATATTTTGAGAAGTAAAGTGACATGTTCCACAGTCTTGAGACACAGAGGGAAAAAAGATCTACCTAGGAGAAAACACAAAGCTGGTCTTTTGAGCAAGATTTTGAAATTGTTAGGATGGGGGTTTAGAGACCAGAAACTTCTATGATAAGATAGTGCTCCAACAGAGTTCATCAGGACCAAGGACACAGAAATCAGTCAGGTTAAAAATGCACAACTTTGGAAATACATGGCTTAGAAATACAAGTATTACTCAAACTGCAACCCAGAACAGTTTATAATTGCTTTAAGTCAGTCAGTTACTTGTCAGGAAATGAGAATCTGTCTCTAGTGGGAGGTAAGATAATATCGTCTGTCCTAGGAGCAGCTTTTTTATAAATAATATTAGATGTACAGTAAAAAACCCATATGGAGAAAGAAGCAACCAAATATGCCCTATTAATCTGGGCACAATGGTGCATATCTATGTTTAGCAGGCTAAAGTGAGAGGATTGTTTGAGACCACAAATTTGAGCCTATCCTGGGCAAATTCAAGACCGTGTTTCAACCATCACCACCACCACCACTACCACCACTACCACCACCGCCACCACCACCGCAACAAAATGACCAAGTCTGAATAGAGAGTGTTGAGGAGAGTTTCAGACTTAGAAATGATCCATATTTGGAGTCAGCATAACATGCTTTAAAAATAGCTATTAAAATTATGTTCAAGAAAAAAGGGGAAACAGTGGACAATAAAGATGAAGGGATAGAGTATATCAATAAACAGA
>RJWT010053508.1:0-10410 GCA_004365215.1 Cuniculus paca | reverse complement strand
GAAATTCTTTAAAAAAATGTGAAGCTAAATTTATTGGATTTTTACTATGTGAAAGGAAAATCTCTTACTTTCTGTAAATCTTACGAGATTTTTCTCTTCCTGCTGTATTTAAAAATAGCAAAACCAAACTGAAATTTGGAAAGATGTCCTCATTTGTTCTGGAGAATCCCAGTCAGAAAAGTGTGTGTTGAGGTTTGATCTGAGGTTGCCTGACCTCAGAGGTCCTCAACAGTGCTGCCCTTCTCCTGTTGAGATGGGAGCTACAGCAGAGTCTATCATAAGGGGTGCATTAACTCAGGTCGTGACTTTTGAAAGAGGCTTTAAAGGATGAGGTGATCTTGGATGTCAGAGAAGAAGGGCATAAGAATGCATGATGTCAGGGAGGTGGTAAAGGCATTTCTACTTTGGATACTGGAAGTGGTGCATTGTTGAAAGGGTTGTCCCCTTTTTGGAGGATGTTGAAAATAAAGAAACACAAGTAGCAGTGACCAACAAGAGGTTACCATTGTCTCCTAGGTCCCCAGTCTCTCTCAGCACTCTCCTGTGTCTCTAGTCACCTTGGCCCCCCAGCTGCTCCTGAACAGGCTCAGAAGAGCCCCAATTTTGAGCACTGTGCATCGGCTTTTCCCCTTGCATGATGACATATTCCTTGTATCCCTCTTGCATGCCCACACCCTGCCCTTAAGCACATCCTCCCTTGTATCACTGGGTTCTACAGCTAAATCTTACTCACTGCAGAGGCCTTAACTGATTTTCTTGGCTAAAACAACAATTCCTCTCTGACTCAATCTTTTCCTCTGCTTTTCTTTTCTTCAAAGCACTTAACACCATAGTAGTTTATGTTATATGACCATCTTCTTACTTATCAGCTACTGGATAAGAATTTTGGATGATTTTTGTCTGTATCATAACTTTAACCCCTGAACTTTACCTGGCATGTCATGTGTGATTCACAAATATTTATTGAATAAATTAAAAAACGCAATAAATAATAAATGAGTGACTAAATGAATAGAGTTACCATCAGAAGTTTTGTGGGTTGTAATATAAGTTCATAGTTTTGTAAGCTAACAGTGGTAGAAATGTGAGGTGAAATAGCCAAGGTAACTGAAAACAAATGGAGAAAACAGTTATGAAGTTTCTGCAATGGCTATTGCTGGGGGGCGGAGCTTAGTGAGCAGTTCAGAACCTTGTTTCTGATGTCAGGTTCTCAGAGTTTGAATTGCAATGCTGAGACTTCCTAACTGAGTAAGCTTGGGCAAGCTACTCAGATTTTCTGCCTCTTTTTTTGTTTGTAAAATGGGGATGATATGATCATTTGACTCATAGGACTGTTGGATGATTTAAATGAGAGAATTCATTGATTGAATGCTTCCTCAATGATCACGGTCATTATTGATAATTAGCAAATACACTAGGGCAGTATCAGTGTGAATTAAAAGAGGAAATAAAGAGAGGGAACAGATAGAAATAGACAAATTTGGAATAATATAGAAAGGAAAACACTTCAAGTTCCTTTCTATCTCATTAGAGAATGATAATGACTTTGAGTGAAATCCAGTATGTAGATAAGGGATTAGATTTTGACCATGTTAGAAGAAGGAACGTAGGAAAAAGCAACAAAGTGGACTTTATTTTGAAATTTTTAAGATGTATAACCCACTAATTTTATGTGTAAATATTGAACCCAGATTAGAAATGCACATGAAGAGGCAATAGCAAGCTTTAAAATGATAATTTTTAGTACTACAACCAGATTTGCAAAAGAAATTCCTTAACTGCCTTCACTTTGTATTTGAAATACAGTTTATTTAATCTTGATAATAGTTTCTTTCTCTCTCTCCCTCTCTCTCCCAGTCTTATTACTCAATATTTCACAAATTCTGCAACATTTCATTAGTAAGCCCAGAGCTTAATATATCAATATATACCTGCCTCCAGCCTTTCAGTGTACTGAGGAACTGAGAAAAGGTTTTCAAATTCCATGTACATCATGAAGACTTGATTCAAAATGGAGTGTAGCAATGAATGAGATGGGCATTGAACACAGCCCCCCCCCCCCGAGGGATATGACCAACCCTCCAATTTACAAACCAGAAAGCTCTTGTTTACCACCCTCAGTTTTAACATTCTTACTTAGAAAAAACAGCATGCTTATAGCCAATGAGCAAAAAGGGGTAGTTAGAAATCTGTAATAAATATATGTAAGTGAGATAGAAAATTAGAAAATGGCCACCTGCCAGCAGTCACATAAATTTTGAAGGAAATGCATTTTCTGCTGGGATACTTTATCATAAGAATTGCAAATATTTATTAAAAGTATTAAAATAAAACGTTAAATGCTTCCTCTAGTGTTGGGATTTCACATTGCCATGTTAGAAGATAGGATATTCTGATATGGCGTTTATTAAAATGACTTCATTTTATTAGTCTGTCATCCATAATAAATGAGCAGGTACCTTTAAAACAAGATCTGTTGTAGGATAAAATAGATTTGGGGGAGTAAAGAATCTCGCTGTGTGAACGTGCCTTTGACTACACAAATATATACATCTTACAATCTTCTCCAAACAATGTCAGAAATGTTTTTGGTTTTTTTATATCAAGTTCATTGGATTTTGTCATCCCATGAAAACCAAAAGTAGTATTTCCCAGACTCTCATGCAATGTTCACATGGAAGTTTTAAGAATGCTTAGTCCTTCATGAGTTCTCAGGTGTAATTACCAAACATTTCCAAATTAAGATGCCGACTGAAGATAAAACTTGATGATAGACTGCTTGCCTAGCCATAAACAAAGTCCTTGGCCCCAGAACTGAAAAAATACCCACAGTCAAGTAAAGATACTAAATAGACCCCAAACTGATGTTGAAAAGAGGTTGCTGCCCTTTTTGCACAAGGATGATAGAGATGACAGCCAGAGCATATCATTACCTAGTGGCACTAAGATGAAGGGTGATGGGATGAGCTGGGAAGATTATCCCCGTAAGAGGCTTGTGTCTCATGCAAGGCACTGACCTAATAAAGATCCTAAACCATCACCCAGAGGAGGAAAAAGCTGTTTTCCATCCCTAAACACTCTTTTGTACACATCAGAACATTTTCCTGAGTCCATCTCATCCAAATACTGGTAGTACTAAAAAAATCTAGACTGTGTAATTGTGAGGTGAAGGTGAGGTAAAGGAAAGGAGAAGCAAAGCCTGTGAATAAACCAAGTAACCCTTGGACAGAAATATTAAGAAGTTTTGACCTTCAGTAGGTGTGTAAAGTGATCAGCATTTTGGGATGGTGCGCATTCTGTTTGAAGTATGTGCTGCAGATTAGTTCACTTATTATTGTAAATTTGGGGGGCATCTCATATAAACCAACCTCTATGCTGGAAATCAGAGATGAACAGTAGCTCTTGCCCTGTCTCGGAGATCTGGCTTGTTAGTAGAGGAGACTGTGCTTCCATAGCAATACACAAAGTTTCAATAGATGATGAATGCTTTGAAAAGAGTACAAGGTCGTAGGTTAGAAAGTGACGGAAGATGCTTATTTTAGGACCATGAAGGTCTGTGGGAGCTGGTGACATTAGAGCAGGTGCTTGAATGTAAAGATAGGTCATCCCAGTCCCAGTGGGAATCTAAGGAAAGAGCATTCCCTGTAGGGAGAACAGAAATGCAAAAGTCCGTGCTGAGGACCATGTATTTTTTTTAAATACATTTTATTCAAAGATAAATAGAAAAAAAAGAAGAAGGAAAAATTAAACTATAACAAAATTTCAAAAGTACATGTATCGGGGGCAATAATGGTACATACGTTGTGCATTGTCATCCCCAAATCTTCACCCAGGGCACAAGACATCTGCCTTCAATTGTTCGAATAATACCAGTACAAATCTTTTTATTTAGGAAACTCAGAGAAATTAGTAGTATAACTATCTTAACTATTTTTTGTATATAAATATGCTTTTCCTTTCAGCTTGTCTCACTAAGGAAATAAGATGTTTACACATGTGTGTTTTATTTATTTCACTAATCAGCATGTTATCCAGATGCATCCATTTACCTATAAAATTGTTCCAGTTTATAATTCTTTATGGCTGAGTGGTACTCCATTGTATAAAGACACCACATTTTTTAAATCTACTCCTCAGTCAGTGGGCATTTAGATTGATTCCAAGATCTGGCTATTATAAACTGTGCTGCTATAAACATGGGTGCACATATATCACTGCATCATGATGTTTTTAATTCTTTTGGGAAGACATCCAGAAAGGGAATAGCTGGTTTGAATGGGACCTCCAATCCTAGTTTTTTGAGGAATTTCCACACTGATTTCCAAAGTGGTTCCACCAGTCTGCATTCCCACCAACAGTGGAGAAGAGTTCCTATTTCCCCACAGCTCCTCCAGCATTTGTTATTGTTTGATTTCTTGATACTATCCTCTGGGGTGAGAGAGAATCTTAATGTTGTTTTAATTTGTATCTCTTGAATGACCAGTGATGTTGAACATTGTTTCATGTATTTATTTGCTGTTCATATTTCTTCATCTTAGAAGTGTGTATTCGTCTCAAATGCCCATTTTTGGATTGGGTCTTTAAATCTGGGAGGACTGATATTTTGAGTTCTTTATATGTTCTCAATAGTAATCCTTTGTCTGAGGAACAGCTGGAAAATATTTTCTTCCATATTATGGGTTGTCTCTTCACTCTGTTGGTGGTTTCTCTTGCTGTGAAAAAGCTTTTCAGTAGGATGAGATCCCATTCATTGATTCTTTGCAATAGGTCCTGTGCAACCTGGGTTTTGTTCATAAAGTCTTTGCCAGCACCAATGTCTTCAAGAGTTTTACCCACTCTATCTTCCAGTAGATTTAATGTTTCTGTTTTAATATTAAAATCTTTGATCCATTCTGATTTTAGCTTAGTACATGATGAAAGATACGGGTCCAGCTTTAAACTTCAGCATGTGTAGAGCCAGTTTTTCCAGCACCATTTATTAAAGTGGCTATCTTTCTTCCAGTGAATGTGTTTGGAACCTTTGTGAAAGATAAAGTGGCTTAGTGTGTCTGCATCTTCTAATCTATTCCACTGATCTTTAGGTCTGTTTTTTTTTTTTGCCAGTACCACCCTGTTTTTATCACAGTAACTTTGTAGTATTATTTCAAGTCAGGAATTGTGATGCCTCCTGCCTTGTCTTTGTTGCCCAGGATTGCCGTTGCTATTCTAGGTCTCTTCTGGTTCCAGATGAATTTTAGGATTGTTTTCTCTAATTCTGTGAGATATGCTATTGAAATTTTGACTGGGATTGCACTGAATCTGTACAGCAATTTTGGAAGTATGTCCATTTTCACTATATTGCTTCTTCCTACTCAAGAGCATTCAATATCTCTCCATTTTCTAATATCCTCTTCAGTCTCCTATTTCAGAGTACTGTAGTTTCCAATGTAGAGGTCTTTTACATCCTTTGTTAGATTGATTACTAGGTATTTCATTTTTTGGGATGCTATTGTAAAAGGTATTGTTTTCCTGATTTCTCTCTCAGTGAGTTTGTTATCCATGTACAAGAAGGCTATTGATTTTTGCGTGTTGACTTTGTAACCAGCTACATTACTAAATTTGCTTATTAAATCTAGAAGTCTTTGGATGGAGTATCATGTCTTCTGCAAATAATGATAGTTTAATTTCATTGTTTCCTATCTTTATTCCTTTTATTTCTTTCTCTTGTCTAATTGCTCCAGCTAAAGTTTCCAAGTTTATATTAAATAAGGGTGGAGACGGTGGACATCCTTGTCTTATTTCTGATTTTAGAGTAAAAGCTTTCAGTTTTTGTCCATTTCCTATGATGTTGGCTATTGGTTTGTCATAGATGGCCTTTATCAGATTGAGATAAATACCATCTATCTCAATTTTCTGTAAGGTTTTTATCATGAATAGGTGCTGGACTTTGTCAAAAGATTTTTCTGCATCTATTGAGATGATCATATGATTTTTGTCCTTGGCTTTGTTAATATGGTTTTTTACATTTATGGATTTACGTATGTTGAACCATTCCTGCATCCCTGGGATGAATTCCACTTGATTATGGTGTACAACCTTTTTGATGATTTGCTGCAGTCTGTTTGATGGTATCTTATTGAGGAGATTTGCATCAATGTTCATTAGGGAGATTGGCCTATAATTCTTTTTTATAGTTGGGTCCTTCCCTCATTTTGGAATCAGAGTAATGCTTGCTTCCAGGAATGAATTTGGGAGCATTGCTTTCCTTTTAATTTCATTAGTTTGAGAAGTAGTGGTATTAGGTCTTCCCTAAATTTCTTGTAGAATTCAGCCGTGAATCCATCAGGGTCTTGGCTTTTATTTGTTGATAGGTTTTTAATTATGCCTTTGATTTCATTTATTGATATTGAGTTATTTAGGATTTTTATATCCTCTTGATTCAGCTTTAGTAATTCATATGCATCTAGGAATCTGTCAATTTCTTCTGTATTTTCCATCTTATTAGAATAAAAATTTTCAAAGTAGGTATAGCTGATTTTCTGGATTTCTGTAGGGTCTGCTTGTAAATTTTATTTAATCTTTCAAAGAACTAACTCTTCAATGCATTGATTCTTTGTACTATTTTTTCAGTCTCCAGTCTGTTACTATCTGCTCTGATCTTTGTAATTTCCTCCCTTGTATGAGGTTTTGGTTTAGCCTGCTCTTCTTTTTCTAGAAGTTTGAGGTTCCAAATTAAATTGTTTATATGAGCTTACCCTGTTTTCCTGATATGGGTATTTACTGCTATACATTTCCCTCTTAAGACTGCTTTCATTGTGTCCCACAAGTTCCAGTATGTTGTTCTGTCATTATCATTCAACTGTAAAAACTGTCTAATTTCTTCTTTTAATTTCATCTGTGACCCACTGGTTGTTTAGTAGGGTGCTATTTAATTTCCATGAGTTTATGAAGTTCTTGTGGTTTTCTTTGGCATAGATTTCCAATTTCATTGCATTGTGGTCTGATAGTATGCATGGGATAATTTCAATTCCTTTGCATTTACTTAAGTATGTTCTATGAGCCAGTATATAGTCTATTTTGGAGAACATCCTGTGTACAGCTGAGAAGAATGTGTATTCTGATGTTGTGGGAAGGAACACTCTACAGACATCTACTAAGTCCATTTGCTCAAAAGTTTGATTTGGTTCTAATATTTAGTTATTGATTTTTTGTCTAGTTGATCTGTCTTTTTGTGATAGTGGGGTATTGAGGTCTCCTAATACAATTGTCTTAGGGCTTATTTGATTTTTCATGTTCATTAGTAATTGTTTCATATAGCTGGGTGCACTGGTATTTGTTGCATATATATTTATGATTGTTATCTCTTCCTCTTGGATTATTCCCTCTACAAGGATGTGGTGACCTTCTGTATCTCTCTTAATAAGTCTTGGCTTGAAATTCACTTTACCTGCAAATAGAATTGTTACCCCTGCTTTTTTTTGGATTCCTGTTGCAGGAAGTATTGTTTTCCATCCTTTGACTTTCAGTCTATGAATTTATGTTTGAATTAAATGTGTTTCTTGTATGCAGCATATTGTTGGATCTTGCTTCTTGATCCATTCTGCCAATCTGTGTCTTTTCGCTGGTGAATTGAGACCATTAACATGAATGGTAAAAACTGATATGTATTGACTTATCCTTGTCATGTTATTTTCCTGTTGTTGGCTGCCCCTCCTTTTTTCCTTCCTTCTAGTTGTTTGCCTTTCCTGGTGGATTACTTCTTTTGGGGTTCATGGAACTATAGTCCTTGTTATCTCTTTCCAGAATGTCCTTCAGAACATTTTGGAGTGCTGATTTGGTGGTCATAAGTTTCCTCAGATGTTCTTTATCATGGAAGTATCTTATTTCTCCATCAATTTTGAAAGATAGTTTTGCAGGGTACATCAGTCTGGATTGAAAGTTGTTTTCCCTTAGAACTTGGAGTACTTCACTACAAGCTCTCTTTGACTTGAGAGCTTGTGCTGAGAAGTCAGCTATGATTCTGATGGGCTTTCTTTATAGGTACTTGTTTCTTTTCCCAAATGGTTTCTAAGGTTTTATTCTTGTGTTGAATTTCTGGAATTTTGACTATGATATGCCTGGCCACAGTTTTTTTTTTTTCATTGCTAATTGGAGTTCTATATGCCTCACTTATTTGTATGTCAAATTTGTTTTCTCTGCCAAGAAAGTTTTCTATCATGATGTCTGTCAACATGTTTTTAATGTCATTTGTGGTATCTCCTGCTTGTTCATTGATTCCAGTTAATCTAAAGTTATTCTTCTTTGTCTCATCTAGCAGCTACTGGATTGATTTCTTAGGGTCCCTTGCTAGTTTTGAGAAATCTTTCTTTTCCTAGTTGCTAACTGCAAGTCTGTCTTCAATATCTGAGATCCTGTCCTCACATTGGCCTAACCTGCTTCGAATACTTTCAATGGAGTTTTTATTCTTCTGGATATCTGCTTGAATCTGCTTTATGGATTTCATTTGTTTCCTATGCTGCACTTCCATAATTTGCTTAACCTCATCTATTTTTTTGTTTTTGTCTCCCCTAACACCACTAAGCGTGGTGTGTATTTTGGTAATCTCTGTAGTTATTTGAGAGATTATTTCTGATTTCATTTTTTCAGAGCCTCATTCAATTGCTTTGTTGTTTCCACTTCAGAGAGACCTGGTAGAGGGGCTGTCAGATTGTCCCACCTCATTGGCCCTTGGGTTTTCCTTTGGTGAAGTAGATGTCTGGGGTTGCATCTTGTTTAAGTGTCTTCTTATTTCTTTTCTTTTTTAAGTTTAATTCCTCAGGTGATGCTTGTAAGTTGCTTATGGTGGGTTGCTTTATTGGTGATATTTAGGACACTTAGGTAATGATTACTTATCTGAGGTATCATCCAGGTGTAGCTGGTTTTTGAGTTTTTAGTCTGTTGGAAAAATCTTACCTTTTCAGTTTGTTGGAGATGAGAAGTTGTTGCTCATTTGGCCTAGTTTCTGGTTCTTTGGCACTGTGTCATAGTATTTTCTGTGACTCTTAGTTAATATCAGTCATGGATTATCAGGGCCAACAGCTGTTTAGAACAATTGTGTCAATTTTGGCTATGGATGTACCAATAGGATGAAACACAGCCCATAAAACTACAAGCTGGGCTAGCCCTTAATTTGTAACTTTTAACTGTATGAACTAGATTTGTGATTATATAACAAAATGTAAAACAAACCAGATAATTATATGCAATATGTAAATCTGTAATTTTGCCCTTGGGGTAAAATTTAAAATGGATTAAGGAGAAAATAGAGAAGTGGAAAAAGAGAAAGAGATTACAAGTAAGGTTGGAGGACAAAGATGGATCCTACCAACTTGGGAAACTGGTGCAAAGACTGAAGGAAAAGAGAGTTAGAAGAAGTAAAAGGTAGAACAGAACAAAACCACACACACAAAGAGGTTAGGAACCACACTCACACGCATAAAAAAAAAAAACAAAGAGAAACAGAAATAAAAAACTGAATAAAACAGAACAAACAAACAAGAAACGAAAAGAAAACAAAAAAAATCAAACAATAACAACAAAAACAGATAGTCCACTTCCAGGATTCTCTCTGGGTTCACTAGTAGACAGCCTGTGGAGACAGAGTCCTGAATCAAGCCACTATATACCTGCAAACCAGCCACTGCTTTATGGTGGAGTAGCAGATAACTTTAGTAGGTCTGTGCCAAGACCAGACTCTTTGGTCTTGCTGCAGTTCAAGCAATTTCCTTAGGTCTGCACCCAGCTAGGAGCTGCTAAAGGACAGCAGCTGTGGTTCTGGTTCCGAGCTTATCCAGCCTGACTCCAAAATGGTTCCCTGCCAATAGTTCTCTCCCATGGGAGGAGTGAGTCCTCTGCACTCACTGCCGGCCAGTGCTGTCTTCTGCATCTGCTGCTCCCCTCCACTGCCAAGTCTTTCTGCAGAGCCCTGTGGGGTCGCCAGCCACCACCATCACCATCACTGTGACCTTGCATCCCCAGGTTCAAACAACTCCTCTCAGGCAAGGAGTCCGGCTCTGGTCGAAAGTGCTGCCTGCTACCGCCTTCTTCTTAGTTGAAATTTTTCTTTTTACTCTCTCTATAGGCTTCAATTCACACTTCAGATTCTTCCTAGGTCCAGGGGACCCGCTTCCTTCCTTCTTGTCTTCCTCACAATGCTATATTCCAGCATCTGGACAGTGACTCTCAGAGAGACCGTTTTCTCTGCTGCTTATTGCTCCACCATCTTCCCGGAAGTCTGAGGACCATGTATTTGAAGTTGTTTTCTTCAGGAAGAAGCCAGGCTTCCAGAGGGAAGTAATAAAGATCTGTGATGGGCTGGGAATTTAGGTCAACGGCTCAAGCACCTGCCTAGTAAGTGTGAGGTTGTGAGTTCGATCCCCAGTACCAAAAAAA
>RJWT010053507.1:0-10412 GCA_004365215.1 Cuniculus paca | reverse complement strand
CTGGTGCTACTGAAGCCTGCGGAGTGTGCGACCGTGAGGGGTGTGGGCAGTGGTCAGGGCTGGGGGCTGAGCTGTGCGGGGTGCTGCTAGGGCCCCGTCAGTTGTGTCATCTCCATGGAGACCTGCTTCCTGGTGGTTTTTCTAACATTCCTTTTCGTGTGTTCCAGCTGAAAAAAACTCCATGAAAAGCGAGCTGATGAAAGTGCCAATGGTCATCATGGACTGGAAGGAATGCTCCAAGGTGTTTTCAAAACTCACCAAAAACATGCTGTGTGCTGGGTACCCGAATGAGAACTATGACGCCTGCCAGGTAACTCAGGCCAACTCTCTCCACTGGGAAGAGAAGATTAAGGTCCTGAAAATGCATGGGAATCGGGGCCTGCAGCTGGGGACAGAGTCTCCGGGTCCTCAGCACAGCAGCCTTTCGAGTACGCCTGGGGGGCAGTGGGCTGCAACCACGTGTGTTTGCTCTTCTTCTGGAACGTGGGGCAGATCGGGCTCTGTCGCTCCCTCAAGTCTAGAAATTCTTCCAGAACAAAACGCCAGCAAGGGTTCGAGGGCGGAACAAGGCGTCATTGTAACTCATTCACTAATCAGCCCTCATTGAGCACACAGGGTCCCCGGCCCGCCTGGGTCTTCATCCCAGGAACCCTCAGTTTCCTGAGAGGGAGCATGAGGATAACCATAATATATAGGTGGTACAGTGGTTAGCATTGAACCAAAGTTTCAAATGAACATAAAAATCTTCAAATCCCTTTTGACTGCTCCCTAGAAAAATAGAAAGAACTTCAGAGCCTAGTGCCCTCTGGCTCCAAGGAATGAATGAGAAGATCGGTAATTAAAGATGCTCCCTGCCCCAGGCAAGGCCACCTGATGGGACCTACTCATTGGTGGCCAGTGACTCTCACCACAGAGGTGAAACTACAAGCACAGGTGCGGCGTGATCTGTGCAGGGAAGGACAGGCTTCCCGAGAGCGGGGGGTGCTTGTCCTTGCATTTCCCAATGAGGCTATAAGATGGGTTTCTGGGAGAAGCTGCCGGGACAGGGACTGAAGCAATGAGGTGGAAGAGAAAGGAGCAGGGACCTGAGGTCAGCAGCAGGGAGTCCAGCACCAACACCAGGTCCAGAAGTTGCCGAGGTGGTGAGCCTTGGGAGGACCAAAAAGACAACCGGAGTAACTGTGCCAGGAGCCTCGTGTTATCCTCGCTTTCTGGGAAAATTTTAATGCTGTAAAACAATGCAGAATTCTGATTCCAGAGCAGATGGAGCAGGTACACTTCTTTCTGCCCCTTCCCCTCCGTACAGCTAAAGCCTGTATTGGAGGTTGCTGGGGTGACACAGGGGCTGTGGGCGGGAGGAGAGGGCGTGGGGCTGCCGACAGGTGGAGGAGGCATCCCAGTGACCACAGGGGTGTTTTGACTCCTGATGGTGTCAGTGTTGGAGTCCCAATTGTGACTTTGTACTTACTACAGTTTTGCAAGTTATTTTGGGGGAAACTGAGGGGGTCAGGGGATCTCTTATTTTTTGCAGCTGCATAAAGTCCACAATTACCTCGAAATAAAATGTCCAACTTTAAAAATGATTTGAAGTAGCACAAAAAGCAAAATGTAGGCTCAAACCTATGCACACCTAGTAATGCAATGCTGGTCCCCCAAAGCAGCAGTCACGAAGAGCTGTGTCCTTACCTGTCCCCACTCCGCCAGCTCCAGCACACATACCACATTCAGAGCTGAAGTCCCAGTGCCCCCTCCCAGCTAAGTTCACAACAGATGTTTCTCAAATAAGTCCCAGGCAGCCGGTCGTCCGTAGCTGTCAGTAAAGCAGCCACTGAGGAAGGTTTGCTGAGGAGAAATCCTGAAGGTCCTGAGTCTGCAGGTGCAGAAGGGGGTTGGGTGTGGTGCGTGGCACTGGGCTGCAGACAGTTTGGTTGGGCTGTCTTGCTTACCACACTTAGGCCTACTTCGTGAACTCACATTACATTTATTGTGCATTTTATTTGTATTATTATCCAGTTCACCATAATGCAGTATCGGTGGCAGCCCTGAGTCTATTTTCCTGCAACTAGACTGCCCCATCGTGGGAGACAGTGGCGCCCAAAGAGTGTCACATATGTCCTGCCTACTACATAAACTCATTTTGGTTGCTGTCACTGCAGAAACCCTGCTTCCCAAAGACAGGGTACAGGAAATGAAAGCAGGCTTTTCAGTGTTTTTGTGGCAATCTCAGGATGTTCCACTTTGACTTTAATCCATTACCCATGGAGATTTGACATTGTCTCAATCATGCTTTTAAGGCCACCAGCAATTGCAGTCTCGAACAATGGATCCCACACTGAAGTAGGTATTCATGCAGTAGCTAGGAGAAAGAAGGTACTTGCTCAGTCTCTCAAAATCTCTGCTAATGCTGACACCGTCAGATATCTCAGTGTTCACTCATACCCCCTTTAATTCCAGTTTGACTTTGAATGCATCCACTATCTGCCAACTTGAACACAGTCATCGTTGCTCCTTGAAGTGACAGACTGATGAAGTTTATTGATTGGGTTAAATATGTCGCATGAGTAAGCAAGTTTTGTGACCCATTCTGTGTCACTGAAATACACTGCCAGCGACTATTTTTCCCAAAGAAATCTCTGGAGTCTCTCATAACTCCAAAACTCTGGCCAGGGATCTGCCTTTAGAAAGCCGTCTACTTCTGTGTACCAGGGAAGATGTATGTGCTGTGCACCCATCTCCTCACAGAGTTGCCTGAACAGATGTGAGTTAAGGATGTATACTTTAATGTGATTGATCATTTTAATCACATTCTGTAAAACATTCAGTTCAGGTAACCTATTCTGACTGGCTAGCATTTCTTTATGGATGACAAGTGTGCAGACACACACAGAAGTGACTTCTTTGACCCATGGTGTGAAATCGGAAAGCTGTCCTCTCACGCCAGCCACTCTGTCTGTGCATGCACCAACACAAATTGACCAATTCAGTTTTCCTGCTATGGAATCATTCAAAAATTTGAATATTTCTTCAGCTGTGCTGTTGGTTGTCTAGAAAAGTGCACATAACCAATCCTCATGTACATCTTCCTGAGAAATATATCACACCAGAGCAAGAATCGTTGCTTTGCTGTCAACTGGTAGACTGGCCAATCTGGATTGTGCACCAGAGTGACTCAATAATCCTCTCTAAAAATTGTGCTCAGTATCCTCTGCTATTTCATCAGTCTACTCATGGTGCTAGTGGAAAGAGGAGCGTGTGCCACCTTTTGAACTGTGGCCTCTCCTAAAAGCTCATGACACGTGTCCTTAGCAGCAGACCTCATCAACTCTTCACCAATGGTAAAGGGCTTCTAAGCTTTAGCAGTGCAGTGAGCCCTTGAGCAGGATGCCCTCAGGCACACACCCTTGATGAAGTAGTGGCCTTCGGTAATTGCTTCTGTTCTTTGTGCTTGGGTTTCTTTCTTTTGGAAAACTCCAAAGGCTTGTCTTTTAATGCAAAGTGCATGGTCAATTTTGAAAGTTTCATGGCCTTGCTGGATAGCTGGTTGCCACACACAATGGTACCTCGGTTCATGAACTTAATTCATGCTACTAGTCAGGAAAAGATGGCTACATTCCTGCTCATGTAGGAGAGGTGGCTGTGGTCATGCTCATCACCCATGCAGAGCTCACAAATAAAAACAAAACATTGCCAAATGCTTCTGTTTGCAAACCAAAAAAGTGCCACTGAATTATACAAAGTGGGCTTGGAGAATGTGAATTGCCTGTTGCAATGAAGTAGGACTCGGTGTTTTCTTTTAAGTGCAGTTTTGCTTTTGTTGGCAGTCTTAGAGTCTTCTGCTATCTCATCATGGGCTCTCCCCACCTCCCAAAGAAGCTTGCCAGTGACATTTGATTTTTACTCATTTAGCAGTGGGCTTACCAAAACTGTGACTGAGACAATTATGCAGTGGAAGAAAGAGGCATGGCAAATACAATAATGGCCAGCCACACATGGACTAAAACAAATGTCAAATTCTGGCTTAAAACCTGGCACACATGTAGCTATACAATTGAAGTACATCAATTCACTTTCCTCTGTGAAGTCTGCCATGAGATGCAGCTTGCTTCTTGCCTCTCACTGCTGGGGTTTTGACATAAGTCCAAAAACAGTTGAATTATTATGGTCTCTGTGCAGTCAGACCTCTATGCCAATGTTTGTCTTTATTTTTGACCGTTCCCCAGGACTAGCATCACCACCTCAGCTCCACCTCAGATCACCAGGTGCTGGATTCTCATCAGGAGCACACAACCTAGATTCCACACGTGTGGCTCACAGTAGTGTGTGCATGCTATGAGAATCTAAAAAGCTGCCATTGATCTCACAGGAAGTGAAGTTCAGGCAGTAATTTTTGATGGATGGGGAGAAGCTGGAAATACAGATAAAATTTTGCCCACCACTAATAGGCCACAGACAGCTGGAGGATCCCTGCTGTAAACAGTTCTTCCTCCATTATGTATGGGAACAAATACTAAAGGTGATGTTTTAAAAGATTTTTATAACATTTATACCTTCCTAAGAAGGAAAAATTATAAAAACCACATTCATGGAACAAGCTATTTGAGTAGAAAGGCAGTTGATGGTATTCTTGCCCCACAACTCGGTAAAGGTCACACGCCCGCAAGAAACAGCTAGGTGAGAGGCAGCACTCTTCCCTGGAAAGGCTCAGCTGGCCGGCTGTTCTCAAGCAGAGGTGACCCTCATCTGTGAACCTGCACCATCCTACACAGAGGTGTAGCCTGTGATGGAACCAAACTGCACTCACACAGGCCTGCTTATTTCTACCCCTGCTCTGTGCCCCCATCCTCTGTAGCCTGTGATCCTGGACTTTGTCGTCACTGTCCATGTCCAGCATTCATTCGTGACTGTCACCAGCTTACATCTGCCTGTCCATCTCCCTCTCTTTCCTGATATTCTCATGCCCTGGTTCTGACTATCATGGTTTCCCCTCCTCGTAACCCGTCACCCACCCAACCCCTGCCGTGCGCAGTCGTGGTGCGGGTTGAGGGGGTGGGGGTGGAGAAAGACCTCTGCCAAGGCTGTCGCTTCTCAGGTGAGAGAACAGACAGTATCACTAGGCTGAGAGGGTGAGCCAGGGCTTTGGCAGCAGAAAACCCTGGCTTTCCACTCTGGCCTGGAGACTGTGGAACCTTGGTGAGCTCTCTCTCCTCCTTGAGGCTCATTGTCCGCCCCCCCCATTAAAAGGACAAAAGGAGGCCACTGGCAGTGTAGGTGCCTAGCACCAGATAACCAGTGAGGCCCAGACCCGCAGGGCAGCTCGAGTTTTGGGGAGCTTAGCCATGCATCCCTTGCAAACACCACACTGAAGAATTAAAAAGGGAATATCGTTCTCCTGCACGTCTCTGGAAGAGCACCCCAGCGACCCAGCTGCTAACCCAACAGGGTTCCTGTGTCTGCTTCCATGTTGACCTTCCCAGAGCCTCTGGTTTGGGGCAACCATGGCTGCCTCCACTCTGCCCTCTGCCTGCCTTCTTGACCCCCTCCACTGCAGAGGAGCTGGCTTTGCTCACCAAGCCTCCCTCTCCCTCCTCCCTCTGCAGCCCGGCCCATGCCCGGCTCTGTGTGCTGCCCCCACAGCGCCTGAGCCATCCTGACCCTGCCACGTGCCCCCACAGTGCCAGGCTGGGGCAGGCACCAGCTGGCCTTGAAGGGGTTTCCTTTGGCAGTCGGGAATAGGGGAAAGTGGTGGATCCCTTCTGTGCTTGAGCTGTGCCTGGCCTCAGAGGCCAGTTGAGGGAGGGACTGGCTATTGATCTGTGTTCTCTGCCCACAGGGTGACAGTGGGGGACCCCTCGTCTGCACCACAGATGACTCGAGCAGTAAGTGGTACCAGGTGGGCATTATCAGCTGGGGCAGGAGATGTGGGCAGAAGAACATCCCAGGAATATACACCCTCTTGGCCAAATATGTCCACTGGATCAAGAATGTGACACAGCTGGAGGGAAGGCCCTACAGCCTTGAGGAAGTGCGGAATTCTCCACAACAGTCACCAAAAGACTCCAGGACCTTAGCGAGCCGCGAGCCAGGCGGCCCCACACCCTGGCTCCTGCCCTGCCTCCTGCCCTGCCTGTTGCTCAGAGCTGTTTTCGACTGACAGGCACAAGACCCTCTCCTAAGTTACCCAGGCAGGGCTCAATCTTATGACCTTCCTACCTCAGCCGCCCAGTGTTGGGATTACAGATGTGGAAACCTATACCCGGCTCCCAAGGCTGGTTTGTGTATTTTGTTGATCTAATTGCTCCAACTCTGGCCACGACAGCTCTCAGTTGGCTTCTGTACCCTTTTGAAATCCCACATCAGTGTGGTGGTGTGTCATCCATTTTGTCTGTCTGTCTGTCTGTGTGACCCAGGCTGGCCTCCCACTCATGACCCTCCTGCCTCAGCCTCCTGAGTGCTAAGATCACAGGCATGCACTGCCACCACACCTGGCTTTCCCTCTTGTTCTGAGCTCTTCCTCATGCTCTGGCATTACAAGATGTTAAAAGAAGCATATGTTTAATTGCGAGCCGCAGAAATCCTCAGTGTTTCAGCGTGGTTCTGAGGGTGCAGCTGGATAAGTCCTTACTGATACCAAGGGGTCGGCCTCCCTGCTGCCTGCCATAACCCAAAGGCTTTCCCAGGACAGTAGACCACAGGCAGGAAACCCACTGCAGCCTGCCAGCGGGCGGCAGAAGAGCCTGGCAAAGTCTGCGAGCACTTCCAATCTGAGCAGTGCATGGCCAGCCCCAGCCCCAGCGCCTGCCTGCTCTGTAACCGGATGCTGTTGAAGCACTGTGGGGTAGCACTTCCGGTCCCATGGCCACAGAGGGAGGAGGAGGGCAGAAGAGGAGAGGATGAGCTCAGATGCTGTCGATTTCAGCCTCAGGGGCACACATTGTAGAGATGTTTAGCAGGTGTTTGAATACATGGACTGGAGCCTGGGCTGCAGTCACCTGGGTAATTTAAGCCATGACAAGGGACAGAATGTTAAACAAGATTCAGGAGTCGGATCTTTTAGCCAATATCTGATTTTCTTAGTAATTTCAAGGATTTGGGAGAGGCAGTGCATGGCAAAGCCCAGGGCTGCCAGTGCTGCTGGCCGGGTCCTCATGTCAGGAAGGTGACAAGCCCTGGCCTGGCTTAACACAGGCTGTGTCTACACCACAGCTGCTGCAACTCCGCTTAGCACGTGAGAGCTATTTCAGTTAGAAACAGCTCCACTTCTTCCTCAGTTAAGTGCACAAGTCACCTGATATTTTCCAGCGCACTGTGCCCTCGTACTCGCAGATCCCAGGTTCGTTTGCCATCAGCAGTACTGGGTAGACCAGGTACCCCTTGCTAAATGGACCCCTTAGCAAAGGACACTTTGCTGAAAAATGCTAGGAGTGTGATTTCCAAGAGCCCTGTGTGACTCTAAGGTGGTTTCTCCTGGTCACGCTTCTTTGCCAGGTGTCCCAGGGATGGGGACTGCACGGAACAAAGGTCCTTCCCTTCCCAGCAGTGGAAGACACTCAGAAGGGCAGAGTAAAGGGAAAAATGGGTCGAGGACAGAATCCTAGAGAAAAGTTAAAATCTGAAAGACTGGCAGAGAGGAAAACATGGCAAGGACACTGAGCGTTGGCAGCCAGGGAGGTGAGAGGAAGCCAGGGAGGCATGGTGTCTTCTGAGGCACATGGAGGAGTCATTTGCTTCATTGAATGCTGCTGAGGGTCAGAGGAAGTAAAGGCTGAGCTGGGTGCGGTGGTGCGGTCTCCAATCCAGCGCTGTGGGAGGCAGAGGCACAGGGATCGCAAATCTTAACCCAGCCCCAGCACCTTACTTAGTGAAGCCCCGTCTCAAACAAATAGGGATGTAGTCAGTGCAAAGGGCCTGGGTTCAATCCCCAGTACTGCAAAGAAGGAAGAAGGAAAAAAGAAACAAAGAAAGAAAAAAGAAAGGAAAAGAAAAGAGAAAAGAAAAGAAGCAAAGAAAAAGAAGAAAGAGAAGCTCATGATGGGCAATTCAAGTTGCATGGTGATCTGATGTCCCACAGTCAAGCGTTCGGTTCCCACTAACGTCCAGTACCAAGCCAAGAGCTGCTTCTCGAAGGGAGAGTAGCTGTCTACAGATGACAGCAGAGCGTTGCTCTGACAGCCTGAAGGCCTCCACTGCAATTCACCTGTGGGGCTGCCAGAGACTCCAGGCTGCCTCTCCACCTGCCGCCGCCACTTTAAGTGCCATTGCGTCTTCGGGGCCCGAGGGCAGAGCAGCTCACACAGCAGCCTAGGCCTGTTGGAGAGCAGCTTTTTGCTCTGAGACCCACTCATAACTAGCAGCTTTCCAAGTCACTCACAAAACGAGCCCGAGTTAAACACCTAGTGAGGACCGTGTTGCCTCCAAAATCCAACCAGGTCCACTAGGCGTTGTGCCTCTTTTCTCAGTTGCAGAGGAGCTAGGTGCTGTGACTTACCCTTCACCTTAGAAGAGATGGCTTTTTATGCCCCACACCACTGGACTCCTAGAAATTTCACTGAGCTATAAAGACCTTGAATTTTAGCTGGATTTATTTCCCTTCCTCTGGCTCTCAAATGCTTTAGTAAAAAATCCAGAGTGGTTGCTACCTCCTGCGCCCTTGGTCCAATCATCATAACACAGCATCAACAGTGTAATGGACCAGTGTGATGATCAAGATCCCCGTCAACCAAGTTGTGACGCAGGGCTGGAGAGTTAATATAACCCTGAAGCAGGACGGTGACGGTGTACTGCTGGCCTTGCCAGCTGAAAGCGAATTGTTTCTGATGGTCCTTATGGACACCTATGAAGAAGAAGACATTTTCCAAATCCATAGCTGATACCAAGTACCAGGTGATGGACTAATCTGCTCACCACATCTGGACACCACATCTGGGACAGCAGCTGCATCGGAGTCAACACTTGATGTGGTTTATGGTAATCCATCATCATTCTTCAAGACCCACCTGTCTTCTGCTCAGGCCAAATGGAAGAATTAAATGGAGACGTGGTGGGGCCCAGTGCCCCTGCACCCTTCAAGTCCCTGAGGGTGGTGCTAATCTCTGGGATCCCTCCAAGAATGCGATAATGCCTTTGGTTTACTATTTTACCAGGCAAGGGCAACTCTAATGGCTTCCACTTGGCTTATCCAACTATAATGGCCCTCATGCTACAGGTCAAGGAACCCGTGTGAGGATCCCGCCAAGTACTAAGTGTATCTATCCCAACCGTGCGTTTCAGAACAGGGGAAATGACTATGGGATGGATTCAAGGACTTACTGGACCCTCTGTGAGTCGGACCTTTGCTAAAACTCCATTGATCACCTGACCTCCACAGGCCCCTACACTCACTGGAGGGCCACAGGGATGTTTTCGGTCCCCTAGAATCAGTGTTAGTTCATATTTAGTGTCCAGTGGCCCCTGAAATGTCTGATCATTTCCCTTCCCTGGCATACAGGTACCCTGGTCTAAGGCCTCAGCTCCCGTTGGGGACAGAGGGGAGAAAGACCAACGGTGCACATCTGTGGTGGTGCAGCAGTTCCTTCCTGAAGGGGACCTGGCATGCCCTTCATTCAAGGGGTTCTGGGCCTGTAAACTGCTGCACATCTGGGAACTGGTTGAGGGGCCGTGGTTCTTTGTGATTATGATTTGAAGTAACTTTCTGTTTATTTTCCCTTGCATTTTTTTTTTGATTCATAAATCTAGTAAAAAGTTTTGTAGACTTTCTATTTGACTTTTGGAAACTCCATGGCTAATTAGCCAGCGCCATAGGTCTGCATGTGTGAGGCCGTTCTGATCATTGTTCTGCTTCTGCCGTCCATCACAGCGTGTGCGCTCTGCCTTCAGTGACTGACTGCTGCCACTTGACCTCTGCCACTCCAGGATCCAGTCAAACCCACTGCCCTTAAACCCCCCAACTGAGGACCTGCTGTCTTCACTGCAAGGTCTGGGTCGTCAGGGCTGCTGCTGCTCCCCTCACAGATCTGTTTCTCAAGGTGTTAGCAAAGGGCACGTTTTCTGGACCATTCCAGTGTGGAGGATTAGATTTACTTGACAAATCCCCTCCAGCATTCCTGTATTACTGAGCCACTGAGTCCCCTCATCAACAGTAAACCACAGAATATCAGGCAACGCTAACTCATTCACAGTGATCCAGACTTCTGTCAACCAGCCAAATAAACTATTAACACCTTTACTCCGCAAGCTGTGACACTAACCCCTGCTTCATGGGTCCATATCGACAAACTCAGCCGGATCCAGGTATGTTTTTGCTACCATTATCCCACAATGGTAAAATCTATTCCTATGCTCACCCCTCAGGCCTCAGCTTAGAAAACCCAAGAAGTTCTTTGAGAGAATAGCGGACCTCCTCATGGGCCACCTGC
>RJWT010053506.1:0-10412 GCA_004365215.1 Cuniculus paca | reverse complement strand
ATCTTCCATACAGTACAGCCTAATGTGTTCCATCTCTACTTTTTCAGCCCACATGAATTTTCTCAAAATTCCTCTTTCCCTTCCAACAAGCTAGTTCCAAAGGCTTTTGTGCCACATGACCAGGTAATGTAACATCAATGACAGCACTTCTCTGATACCAAATTCTGTCTTAGTTACTCTTCTCATTGCTGAGACAAAATATCTGATACCCAAAGTTAAAGGAGGAAAGGTTTATTTAGCTCACAGATTTTGGAGGTTGCAGTCCATAATCCAAGGCAGGTGGCACATGGAAGAGAGGCAACAGTTTGTGATGGTGAATGACAGAAAAAGCAATGATTGAGAGCAAGGCAAGCTTCTTTCTGTCCCTTATATTTTATCCAGTTTACTGGGATTATAGTGGTGCTAATCCAATCAGTGGATTGATCCAGCAGTCACCCACCCTTAATCCCCGCATTGCACTACAAATCAATCACATGCTCTAGATTCAGCTGCCTCCAAAAAAAAAAAAAACAAAACAAAAAACCCTATAACTACATGAGGCTTTTGGAGGACATCTGGACACAAACCATAACACTACATCACCAATATTCTATGATCACCATTGTGCCCTCAGTCATCTGCCATTGGTATTGTATGCTGGTATTCTAGTGTCACTCAAGCAGTGGCCACAAGAAGCTGCAGAAAGCCCTTCTCAGCAGTCAGCACAACTGACTGTGATCATACCCACTGGGAAACTTACTACTACTTTCAAGGTTAGTATAGTGCACAGTGTCCAGTGGCTCTGTCACAGCAATTCCTCACTGGAGAGTGGCCCCAGCCCCATTGTTGGAAAGACTAGTGCTCCTCGGTGTGGCCATTTTAGGAATTCCCTGCTTTCCCTGTGGACCCAGTTGTTCCTACCCCTTTATCTCAAAATCCCCAAAGTGCTGTGGCTCTTTACCTTTTTCACTGCTTCTCAAGGGCCTAGGGACAGTGGAGTGAGGAGATGAAGTCTATCGTGAGAGGGAAGTTTTCATCTTCCCTGCAGAAATGAGAGTAAGGACCTAGGACATTTGGAAAGATAATTCTGGCTTCTTCTACACAGAGTGGGAGTAAGAAAAAGAAATGCTGTTCTTAATAACTCTTTTTTCTTGATAACTCATTGTGTTATAAGTAACATAGTTTTAGGAATTGCTTATTTTGGCTTGGTATAATGCTTCTTTATTTGAACACTTAGGTAGAAGTGAAAATCATTGCAATTCTTTCACAAAAGGGGAAAAAGTGGACAGGGGAGATGTAAAACTTCTTTGGGACAGAGTCTATAGTTCCCATTTCTGTGGTGCAACCCGCAGCATGAGGATAGTAATAAACTGAGCTAGAATGCAAGACATGGCATTTAGCAAGTCCCCCATACTTTCTCAAGCCCACTGTGCATCTCTACAGTGAACTCAAGAAAAATGACACATTCATAACAGTTTGGAGAATCATATCATATAAAATGAGGAATTGACTATTCAGATGAACAGTGAACAATTTCATAAGTCATCTTTCCTAATTTATATCTTTTGTGGGTTTAAATTTTGTTATACATTCTGTTCTTTTAATGGAAATTATCACAAACTGTTAAAATGATAACCAAATTAAGGAATGTTTTTCAATCTGAGATGAAATTAAAATAACAACTACTCTGATTATTGAATCACCCATATGGTCTAATTTAATATTTTTGAACTTGTCAGTTAAACTGTGGGCCTCAGGTTTTTCATCTGAGAGATGGGAATAATAATATTCCTTCAAAGAGTAGTTGTGATGATAAATCAGACAATATAATGAAATTGAATAATGAATGATAAATTACAAATATGGAGAATGTATGTAAATATGCAGAATCATTATGAATGCTATTCTCCCTCTTTTAATTCTTAGCAAATTCATATCATTAACAAAGGCCCATATAAAGCTAACCATCTCCTGGGAACTTTTCTTAACCTTTCCAGACACTCTTAAATCTATCTATTTTACATTCTATTTCCAAGTGTAGTGTACACCTCATAGTAGTACTCTGGTGGTTTTTATTCCTTTAATGTGCTGTGTGCATACATTAATTCTCAACATTAAAATCTAAAGGGAAGAAACTATGTCTCTATAGTGTACTATTTCACATACAAAACATGATAAAATAATATGGTGGATGTTTAAATTTAGAAATAAAGAAATTTATTATAGTAAAAGACACATTGCCGTTAATCCCTCTCAAAATTCTCCCCCTCATTTTGAACATACTTATTCCCTCATTCTTTCCACTTTCAGAAGTGGTTCTAAAAGTCTTCTTTCATGTGTTTTTATGACTTCCATGATGTCCTCAATTGATTCAAAACATTTATGGCAGTTTGTGTCAAATAAAAATATTATGGTGTGCCCTCATGCACTTTACTCACTGGATCTGGTGCCATGTAATTTCTGGCTCTGCTCCAAAGTCAAAATGACTACAAAAGATACATGTTTTTAACTGATTCAGGACTTAGAGGCAACCAGGACAGTGGAACTAAAGAGATTTAGACACTTCTAGATTTACTTCAGAAAGTGGAAAGTATGATGGGATAAATATGTTTAAAGTGAGGAAGAATATTTTGAGGGGCAATAAATGGCAATGTGTTATTTACCATAATATTTTTTTAAAAAAATTTACACAATCTTCCCCCCCCTCCTCCCTATCTCCATCTCCATCCCAACCCCCATTCTCATCCCAATCTCCATCTCCATCTCCACCCCTATCCCCATGTCTATCTCTATCTCTCTATCTCTCTCTATCTCTCTCTATCTCTCTCTATCTCTCTCTATCTCTCTCTATCTCTCTCTATCTCTATCTCTATCTCTATCTCTATCTCTATCTCTATCTCTATCTCTATCTCTATGAGACTTCCAAGTGTTCCCTACTGGAAGTTTACATCCTGGGTCAGCCTCTATGCACCATGCTTCTGAATTAGCTCTTTCAACAACCATAGCTCAGAGCATCTTTCTTCCCTGCATTGGCCCAAGCCAAATACTCCTTTATATTCTTTCCCAGCACCTTCACATATCTCTTTCAAGGTAGGAAAGGGTGGCTTTGGAACAGCACAGAAAATGTAACAATTAACAAGTGAATACTGATTACCACTATTATTTAACAGTCCTTTGGTCATCGGTTCCACCTGGACTTTTGTTTAGCCACCTTTCCTTCCCAGGCTCCTTGCCAGCATCTTGACAAGTTGCTCAGCTCTCTCCAACCACCAGTAAAGTACCAGTGACCAACTTCCAAATTCCAGTTAATTCTTTTGCAGTGCAATTTAGCTGTCTGTTTTCTTTGTCTTATCTCCTAAGACAGCAGAGATACCACTTATATGAGAAGGGGTCAATCAGGATATTTTCCTAAACAAAATTCGGTCTCCTCTGAAATTAATCATTTCACTTTTGCCAGGCAAAAGTAATGGAAAGTCAGCATTTTGTTTTACATATTAAATATTTCATGAATATGTCGTTTTAAAATTCTGTCACTGTAGGGCTGGGGATATAGCTCAGTGGCACAAGCACCTGCGTGACAAGCATGAGGTTATGAGTTTGACTTCAGGTACCAAAAAAATTAATAAATAAAATAAAATAAAATTGTGTCACTTTAAATTTCCAGAACAATGTGACTTAAACTTCTTCCCTCAGTGGCCTTCTCTTTGGTAATCAAACATTTTAGGATCATTTTTTCTATCAATTTCCAAAACCATCACAAGACATGAATGTCTCATCTTATTGAAATGCAGAGGTTTTAGTGGACACAAAGACAACATAAGGTTTGTTTTGGCCTTAAACCTATTCAGTAAGTTAATATTGTATACCAGATACTTAAACACAGACTTTTTTCACATCGTAAACATTGATTATAAGACAAGCCTATCTTTGAGCTCACCAGTCAGCCTCCATCTGTTTAAAAAAAAGTTATTCCGCTTTAGGGCTTGATGACAAGAAGCTTAGTGAGGTATATTCTGGGTCTACCAGTCTTAAAGTACTGATTTTTCCCCCTACTTTTTCCTTTCTTCATACCTCAGCACCACATTGTCTTCTGTATGAGGTTTTGTCTTGTAACTATGCCGTAACACTTTTTTTCCTAAAATAAGATGCCCTATCTGCCTAGATGTAAATAATACTACTCTACATCACATTATCCAATGCCTTCCACGTGTGTTATCCTGATTCTACATACAAATTTTGCTTTGTTTTGTTGTTTTGCACTTTTTTTTATTGTACTTGGTAGTGAATCTAGGGCCTTCACATTAAGTTACATTCTCAACCCTTTTTAAAATGTTTTATTTTGTGACAGGGTTTTGTTAAGTGATTAAGTTGCCCAGGATGGATTCAAACTTACTTCCTGCCTCAATCTCCCAGAATGCTGGGATTCCAGGCAAGTGCCACTCTGCCTAGCTAAATTATACAATTTTTATTGGCAGGAAGCATGGTTCACATTTAGTATGACTCTGTCTTGGTACCTAACATAGGTGGTACTCAACAAATCTGTTTAATATTTTAAAAAAAATAATGAATTGCTTAAAGCACATTTATCTTTTGAGAGTAAAACACAGAAGCTGAGAAAAGGATTAAATTTAGTCCTCTCTGCTGTGGCAAGCAGAGAATTTGCTTCAGCTGGTCACTAGTTGATGGATATGGAGCCCCATTAGTATACAGTTGTCTGTTAGAAGCTGCAGGGATATTTAAAGAAGAGAAGGCATATTGTTACTTCCACAAAAATTTAAGACTTTCACTTACATTTTTGGCTTTATCAAAAAGGCATCCAATTTGACATACACTTACAAGATACAAACAGTGGAACATCAACACTTTTAAACTTAGGTAACATTATATATAAACTCAGGGAAAAAAATTAAATAGCTTCCATTAAAATATCTAGCAATTACTAATTCTTTCAAAGCTAAAAACAGTTGGTCTACCCGAAATCATTTTAACATAGCCCAATTGTTCAACAAAAGCATTTTATAGTGCAGATCATTTGGGCAATTGACTGTGTATAAAATAATTGTGCATTTTTAATGTAAAGATAGTGGAGGGTTGAGCTTTCTGTTGCTGTCAGGTCTCCGGTAGCATGTTTGAAGATTTTATTACTATCTTGTTGCATTTGCTTGTAAGGAATGGTAATGAGAAGTTTCTAGTTACTTTTCTACAATTTTCATCATCTCCTTTAAAGCAAAGTTATACTTTGTCTTTACAAGTGATGTAAAAGTCAAATAAGTCATTAGCATCCTACCAGACTGTCAATACTAATGGTCAGGAGAGTTGGAGCAATGGGCACAACACATGCTCACTTTTGGAAACATTTTCAGGGATGGCCTGGAAACTGTGAGGTGAGAGAGGCTTAGATAAATCTTACTTGGCAGAAAAGTTGTCTTGGAATATTTCTGAGAAAATAAGCAAAACCAAAGGCCATTGTTATAAAATTTCCAAAGTACTCCAGTGGGGTGTAGTATTTTGATTGTGAAGGAAATCCCCAATAGAAGATTAACACAAAACATTTAATCTTATTCAATTTTTAGGAGTTAATCATGGCTATATTAACTGTTGTTGAGTCTATATACTTTCACGTTGTCATTAACCTCTTGCCTCATGAAATATTGGCAGGTAATTTATATAAATTATCATAGCACTCTATCAAATGGTCTTCTCCCACCAGTCTTCCATCAGCTAAGAACTACAAGCTACAGATGATGCCAAACTCTTTCTGGGTACCAAAATCAAGTTTTTGTATACAGTGTGATTCCTCCCAATCTTGATCCTCAGTAAACACCTTGGTGTTACTTACGCATCAGCCCGTCAGGGAGAATCAAACTATCCCAAGGACGGAGCAGTAAACAAAGTGCCTCACTTGCCAACTTCTGCTCTCATTTGTTTATGTAAAATAAAATATACTATTAACTTTTCATTTATTTTTCCTATCCAGAAGTTTTGGCTGAAAGGTCAATTTGATTCCAGGTCCAGTCATCCCAGGTTTTCAGTACACTAACCCAGTGCTTTTAACAGGAATGTGTTTCCAAGGCAGACTCTCCAAATACCATTTCCTACAAGTGTGCAGGGCAAGGCAATGCTGACAATATTTCTACTTACCTTGCAAATCACCAGAAGGTGGTCGTACAGCGTATAGACACTGAGTTTCACAAAGGTTGGGGAAGAAGGACAGAGACCTGGCCATGAACATTCAGGCAGCTGGAGCAGCGCCACCTGCAGGATCCAGGAGATGAAGAGGCCGGATGTGCAGATTCCAGGGAGAAAGAAGTCCGAGTAGTTTAAATGGTCAAAGCATCAAATGTAAAGTGAGCTGCAAGGGTCAGATCTGGATGGAAGCCCAAACTCTGAGTCTCTGCATCCGTCCGGGGATAAACTTGGCTCCTAATCAGGGCTGACAATTAGGCCGTACAGTTAATATTTTTACAGCTGTTTTATTAATAACACATACAGTGCATCCAGCCAGGATTTGTTGGAGACACCTCAGGAAAACGAATGATGTAAATAACAGATGGATGTAGAATATTCCTACAAACAGGCATAAAGATATTCCCTTCTTGTTTAAAAAGAATTTAAATAGACAGATTGTAGATAAACAGGCAGACAGAAAGGGGGAGAGAGAGGATTTATGATATTTGAGGTAGTGGTTGCATGTGTTCGCATGGCAGAAACACGAACATATATATGCTTTGTATATAAAGGAGATACTCAAGGCTTTGACTGCCTGTTAAAAGTTCCACGGGGTAAAGGGCTTCACACCACAGTGTGGGGCCCATTTGAAGCAGGTGTGCCAACATGGTTTCTAAATGCCTCCTCTGATGTACCCTCCTGGTCCAGAGAGCCCAGCCTTGACCCACCTGGGGAGGGAGAGAAGGATGGGGGCTGGGAACATGCTTTCCTTTTCCTACATCTGCCAATCTCTTATTTGAAGACCCAGCGCACCCTTCCCAATTTTGCATCTGAACTAGGAGCAATGATATTTCAATTTGAAAAGAGAAATTAAAAATTCAGGATCTTCATGTCTTTTGTTTTCACTCCTACTATTTTTTGTACTGCTTTTTCATGAGCCTGCTGCACTGTGCTCCTACCATACTTTGCAACCAGATGGCTCAGGAACACAGAACAAAGGCCACTAAAAAGTGGGTGGGGAGACGAGGAAAGAAGCACAGGACTGAAAGTCAAGGCAGAATCAGAGATCGGAGCAAAGCTCAATTGCTTTAATCAAGGATAACTTTTAGTTTCATTATAAGCTGAAGACAGATGTCATTCTTCCTTCCCAGTGACCCTCTGAGTGGCGTGCGTGTGTTATGGTATATACGTGCTTGTACCACACACACGTGCACCTCCTCAATCTTTTATTTTACTGATGGTCATCAAAGCCAGAGTCCTATTTTTCTTAATGCAGCTTTCTGCTTTCTGACATCTGTCAGAAAGGACCGATGAGTCCTTCTGCCTAGGGAGAGAGCTGTGACCACCAGAAGTTTCAGGGATGTGTGAGACTTGTCATTTCACACCTGGATGACCTTGGGAAAGTGTCTTCTGTCTTTCATTCCTAGTTTCATTTTCAGAACTCTCTACTTCAAAGGGAGGCTGTGAGTGTTATGTGGAGTAACACCTTGAAAAATGGAGCACACTGTGTGAAAAGATTGTGGTCAAGCAGAAAGTTTTTAACCTCTCTCCAAACTGTGCAAGTGGCCAAGAGTCGTCCTCAGAGCTTTTCCAGAACCTCTCCACTGAGTTGTGTCCTGTGCTTTGACCTCTACCTAAACTTGACTCTCCAGCCTGTGCCTATGAATCTTTCTATGAAAGATTCACATTCCTACAAGTCACTATGAATCTTTACTGTGACCCCCACTTGAACTTACTGTATGTATATCATTGTAATTTTGTTAGATTAAAGGATGACCTAATGGTGACTTAGGCTATTAATTACTTTCAGTATGAGCCATAGAAAGGTTTCAGTTTTTAATCAGTAATTTCTACAGATACAAAGCCATTTCATCTCATGGCGAAATTTCATGTGGATCAATGGGACTTACTAACTTTAAAAGGGATATATTTGTTTTTTTCCTTACTCTGTGACCTAGGGTTGCTCAGGATCCAGGCATTTGTGTGGTATTGAGTAGGAGAGGAAGAAAACACATGCAAGTTTTGTAAGTGCTTCTGCTAAAGCCTTAATGGTCCCTTTCTACCTTCTAGTTGCCATTGCAGCCCACATACGTGGACTCCGCTTGCAGCCCTCAGATGGTAGAGGCACGTGTGAAATTGGCAAGGGTTGATGTTTCCCTTTTCTATGAAGCCATGTCTGCAGCGTGTGACTTCTGTGGCTCAGGGATTCTGGAAGTCCAGGAGGGCAGTTGGGTTTACAGGTGAGTAAGAGAAAATATGAAGAGATAAAGTGATTCTCTTTTCTTCTGGGGCTGGGCAGGCTTGTGAAGTGCACAGTGCACCTGCCTCTCAGCACGTGGAAGGCAGGCAGTTGGTTATCAGCCATCTCGTGATATCCAGGCAAAGGACCTGTGCCCATCTGCACCCTGGGCCCAGTTGCTAACTGATGCTCAGAATTTCCCACATTTGGCAGCAAATCATAAGAAAAATTAAAGACTTGGGAGTCAGCCTATAAGTTTCAAATCTTGGCTCTCCTGCCAACTATATGCTCTGAGCAGCTCCAAGATTGCTTAATTTCCTCAGTCCTTGTAAAACAGCATCATGATTTCCTAACACATAGCGATGAGGGTGTTCAATGAGATGATGCCCGGAAGCAATTAACGCTGTGCTGGGAAGGTGGTGAGCGTTAGAAAAGTTACACGTTAATATCACCGTCACAGGTCTGTGAGCACATGCCTCCAATCTGAGGCCCCAGGATGCTGGGATTGGACAGAACTTAAAAGAGAGGTTTTCAATCCTTTTGACCAAAGTTCTTAGTAACAAATTTTATTGCATAACCTAATAAAAAAACCATTATTTGCCAGTAAGTGGGGAGTTACTTTAACATATTTGGAAATTGTTAAACACTGATTGTTTAATTGTGTTGCTTCTAATATTCACCCCTTTATATTGTTTCATTTTTAAAAATTTAATAAACATATCCTAGAGGAGCAAAACAATTTCTATGGAGATATACACACCTGGAAACTGAAATTTCATTAAATCAGCACCACTTTTACCACCCATGATAGGTTCTGATATTTTCCTGTTGATTTGATTCTATTTTGTTTGCTTTTTAAATGTTGATTGTGACTGATTAAATTGCTTTCAAAGCCTCCTAGTGGATCACTGCTAATGATAGGAAAACATTGGTGTAGGTGAAGTACTTCTTTTTATAAATACAGTGGGCTGGATGTGGTAGTGCATGCCTGTAATTTGAGTTACTTGGGAAACTGAGGCAGGTGGTTCTCAAATTTGAAATCAGCCTGAGCAACTTAGTTGACCCCATCACAAAATTAAATTTTGAAAAAGAACTGGTGGTGTATCTCAGCGGTACAGTGTTTGCCTAGCATGTACAAGGGCCTGGCTTCACTCCCTCGCAAGACCAAAGCTAAAAAAAAAAAATAAAAAATTTAAGAAGTAAAACTTAATGTGACTTGTAGGCAGTTCCTCTGTGGAAAGGCTCCTAATGCTGACACATGTGCAGTGGTAGCAGGGCATCACTTCATGACCTCACTGAGCATCCCGACACACATCCTTGGGTCACTCTGACACACTTAAAAATGTCCGGAATCTTAAAGAAAGATCTGTTTTCTGTGCTCTGGCAACACAGTTGGAAAGTTACTTGAATGTTTTTCAAAAATTGTTTATAGATTTGAAGCCGTTTGGGATTTGTGATTGCTTCTGTTGTTTGCCTCTTTATATCATCTCGTTTTTCAAAATTTAATAAACACTTTGCAGAGGAGCAAAATAATTGGTCAAACATTTGTGGGTTCCCAGATTTGTTGTACATGTGCATGCAATACAGAGTAACTCAAAACCTGCTGAGGCCCATTGCACGCAGTCATCTTGAATGCTGTGGTCAAGACCAAAGTGGAGTCCCGACAGAGCGAGCACCCACAGCCCCAGCCCACATCACTCACAGGCCCCCGACCGCAGGACTTGGGGGCTGGCCTCTGGCCCCAGTGACGCATGTGGTGCCATCACAGCCCACGGCTGGAAGCTGCTGTGAGAGGCTCCCACAGAGGCCTAAGACACAGGCTGGGGTTCCTTTGTGCTGGGGGATTTGCTGCCTAATTTGTGCTGCTGAAAGAAACAGCAACTGCAGGAGGAGGGCACAGGAGCTTATGGAATCTGTGCCTGGCTCCTTTCACTTGGCCGAGCACCATCCCACGTGGGCTGCTGAGCAGGGTTTGCTTTCGGCCAGCGTGTGAAGCAGGTGAAGACTGGCTTCTCCCTTGTCCTTC
>RJWT010053505.1:0-10410 GCA_004365215.1 Cuniculus paca | reverse complement strand
CAGGAACCCGTGGTGAACAAGATAACCCTGTTCCAGGAAATTTATTTTCCAAAAAGTCCTTTTCTGAGTAAGTAGATAAACCCTTATTAAGAGTTTATTTCTGTTTCTTGACATCAGGAAATCCTGATACCAACATTCCCTCAGGCTTCTAACTCTGGCCCTTTTTTTTTTTTTTTTTTTTTGTACTGGGAATTGAACTGAGGGCCTTTGCACTGTGCACTCAGTTACATCCCCAGCCCCTTTTTTATTTTTGTTTTTTATTTTGATACAGCATCTTGCTAAGTCACTAAGTTGCCCACACAGGGCTCAAGTGAAACTACTCCTGCCTCAGCCTCCCCAATTGCTGGCATTACAAGCACGCATCATTGTGCCTGGCTTGGAATCTTGGTACATGAGTCAGATACCAGTCTCCAGGGGTCACAGGAAAAGGTCCGTGGCTCTGCGCAATTCTTGAGAGCCACTTCTCCGTGACCACTGCAAGGAAGAGCCCCGAGAGGCGCCCCGGACTTGCGCACAGCCAGCACTCACCTGGGGAGAGCACGCAGCTTTGTGCGGCAGCCCCATGAGAGCAGCTTTTCAAAGGGCCCTGAGGAGAGGCCTTAGGATGAGCAGTGCATTGTTTGGCCCATTACGAGACGCTTTTGAAGTTTAATCGTCTTCCCCAGAAGCTTTCTTGGTGTCATCTCCCAAAGCCCAGAGGATTTATTCTGGGATTAGCGGGAGTCAGAAAGAGAAGCTGACGGAAATGGCCAGCCCGCTTCTCACCAGGCTGCGCCATTATTCACCACAGCTGAAGCTTTGTCTTGCAGCAAGTGAGCGTGCTGTTAGGCTCACTGCGGGGTCTCAGTGACTCGGCTGGAAACTGTCCCACTTTAGCACTCCCGGAAAATTTCGGAGCCAGTGTGAATAATGCATACTGAACGTGAGTCCAGTTGAACAGAGCATGTTTGCAGCTAAAAATAGCCCGGCCACCTAAGAGCGTGGCTGAGCCATAAACCATGAGGCTGGGGGAGGAACAAAATTAAATAATAGTCACCGGGGCCTCTGGAACACCTGACCCCGTCACTCAAGGTGTGCGCTGTCTGGGAATTGTCAGCACGATGGTTTGGCCAGACCGACCCTGGAACCAAAAAGCAAAAATAACCCAGCTGACCCAGTTAAATCCGGGAACATAACCACACTGTGAAGCGGGCCACCATTCAGGTGCCCTCTCCAGCCCAGGACTCCATGGGGACCTAGCTCTGTGCTTGAAAGGAATGAGCTGTTGCAAAGCCCGTGCCAGGCAGGCTGGGTTTACAGCCGAATTGAAAGCTGGGGCTGACTTCAGTCTGAAATCCACCGTCACAGGTGTGCCCTCCATGTCCGTGCAGAAAGCCCAAAATGCAGTCTTTGGATCCTTCTAAAGGAAGCAGGAGCCTCGGGATCCACTGCTCAGACTTGCAAAGAGCCAAGAAGTGGAAAAGGAACATTTAGATGTCCATACTGAGAAGTACAGTACTTTTCAAACAGTGCATTTGGAACGATGGTTCCAGTAAAGGAGTAGGACTCTCCTGCCTGGGTACAAACAAGGCTAAGTCACTGGAGCAATTAAGACCATGAGTATGCAACCACAGGAAGCCGTGTGGGAGGACAAGAAGAAAGAAGGCTGTCTCCTACCCCAACCCCATCTGTCCCTAACCAGCCGTGTGACCTGGGCAAAGGATTCTCCCCTCTGTGACTCTTCTTGTTAAAACCAGTAAACAACCATTCAGGATGCCACACATCTATTATACTAGCACCCCAGAAGGCTGAGCAGGAGGACTGAAAGTTCAAGTCCTGCTGGGCAACTTAGCAACTTAATGAGAGCCTGTCTCAAACCAAAAAAAAATTAAATTTAAAAAGCTGAGGATATAGTTCAGTGCAAAGGCCTTGGGTTCAATCCTCCACTAGCACATAAATAAATACATAACTAACCTGTCTACAATGCCCATTCCTTACCAACTTCACCAAAATACTGGGAAGATGAACAGGACGCTGTGTCCATTACCCGTTTTGGGCTCTATAACTAGAGCAGGTCTCCGTGCTTCCCAATCACCTGGGTAGGTTTTTGAAACTGCAGTACCTAGATGACACCATAGAGATTCCAGGTAGGTCCCAGGCATGGGAAAAGTGAAAGCTCTGATAACCCTGAACCATGCTTCCCAAGGAGAGATGGGAGAGGAAATGGGAGAAGACTCAGATTTTCCCACTGTCGCAAATCTCCAAAATTCAAAGACCCAATCCAAAAACGGGCATCTGAAATGAATACACAATTCTCAGGTGAAGAAATACAAACGACAAATAAATATTATGAAAAAGTGTTCGACACCACTGGTCATTCGAGAGATGCAAATTAAAACAACGCTAAGATTTCACCTCACTCTAGAAAAAATGGCTATCATCAAGAAATCAACCAGTAACAAATGTTGGCGGGCCTGTGGGGAAAAGGAACCTTTCTCTACTGTTGGTGGGAGTGTAGACTGGTGCAACCACTGTGGAAATCAGTGTGGAGATTCCTCAAAAAACTAGGATTAGAGGACCCATTCGACCCAGGTATTCCCCTTCTGGGTATTTTCCCAAAAGAATTAAAATCATAATACCATAACGATATATGTGCATCTATATTTAAGCAGCACAATTTGTAAGGGTTAAATCTTGGAAACAACCCAAATGCCCATGAACTCAGGAATAGATAAAAAAGATGTGGTATTTTTATACAATGGAATACTACCCAGCTATAAAGAAGGATAAATAAGGCTTTTATAGGTGAGTGGATGCAACTAGAGACCATACTCATAAGTGAAATAAATCAGACTCATATATGTAAACATCATATTGTCTCCCTTGTGTAAGAAACTGAAAGATTTAATAAGATCCAAAAGGTACCATAGATATTGTGAAAGGGAATGAAACTGCTCAAAAGGAAAGAACAACTGGGATGGGGAAAAAGAGAAAAGGAAGGGGATATATATATATATATATATATATATATATATTATCTATTTATTTATTTATATTTAGCCAGCATAATTGTACTATTGATCCTATTTGTTCAGGGAAAGAAACTTGATCGCTTACATTGTTTTATCTGTTTTTGCATGCCCATATCTTGTAATCTAAGCAACTATTTTGAAGATAACAATATGCAATATAGTGACTATTGTTAATTTCCTATCAGTTTGTTTTAAAATCCTATATCATTTCTACTGTTTTGTTTTTATTATTTTGTTTTCTTTTAATCTTTTTAAAAAAATTTTTAAAGTATCTGTAAATACTCAAGTGGGCACTTTTGGATGAAAGGTAAACGCTGATGTAAACACATGAACTTGACACTTACTGCCTAATGACCAATAGGAAGAGACACGACACACGCATAATGGGTGCACTAGATAGTGAATGGATGTGGTTGTGTCTAAGATGAATCTTCGTAGTTCAATACACTGTGTTGTAATGATTCACTACTAGTCCTGAGGACCAGCTTGATGCAGTACAAGCAAGTAATAATTAATATAATACACTGGCATAAGCCAGGTGTGGTGGTGCACACCTGTAACCCCAGCACTCGAGAGGCTGAGGCAGGAGGATCACTGTGAGTTCAAGACCAGCCTGGGCTACAAAATGAGCTCAAGGCCAGCCTGAACTGCATAGCAAAGACCCTGTCTCAAAAAGACAAAAATAAACAAACAGGCATAAAAATAAATTGAGAGTCTGTCCTGGGTCTACGTGACTTGTGGCAAAACCCCCAGCTGGCTTAAGGACAGATGACTCTTCAAACCACTGGCCAGAGCTGAGGTTAGCAGTCTATGAAGTTCTAGTGCCTCAAAGCAAGATAACATGGCAGCTGAGGACTTGACTCACACAAATTCTGTCTAGCTCAGTAGTCGCAGTTAGAAGACAATCAGGTTACCAGTTAACCCTGATCACTTCCTCTGTGCTTTTCCAAAAATGCATTGTTCCTCAATTCTTGAACCTTGACCACATCAGCAGCTCACTCCCACCGTTTCTCCGCAGCCCACAAGCACACCCCCCAGTAAAGCTGCACACCTAACAAAAGCCAAAGACAACATGCCTCACGGTCCCAGCCCAACACTGGGCTTTACCATCCTGGTGCACCTTGTATCTTTTGTCTGTGTTTTATTCTGTTGTTGAACCTCTGAGCAGGAGATGGGTGGTCCTAGGCCAGGGCCCTGATATTCCCTGATATATACCAGGCTATATGGACAAGAAGTGCTCATTTAAGGAGCTCTATTGCTGGACATGAGAGATTGGGGCCAACAGTTCTATATGAAATGGAGTCATGAGAAAATCAGGCCAGGATTCGGGATTTGGAGAGTTATAACAGTGTTCCAAAAGAAGATGACATGACTATATTTGAAAAATGTAGATTTTTATACATGAATAAGTGTAGATTTTGTACATGAATAAGGGAATAAATGTAGATTGTTGTACATAAATAAGTATAGAATGTTGTACATTGGAAAAAATAAGACATACTCTGAAAATAAGTCCTACTGCATCTTTGGAAGCAAAAATTAATATACAACCCAATCTTATTTTCAGGGAAATACCGTATGCATTGTCTTTATAATGAAGAGGCTTTCTCTTTTAGGGTTATTTAGTGTAGGAGCATGTGTTACCAGCCAGAGGGGCTTACCATCCTCAGTCATGTCCAGAACAGCCTGCTGCCTTTGCCATGTACTTCAAGGACCTCCTGGTACACCGCTAGGGACAGTGAACCCTCCGTGGTACCTGAGGTCAGTACTAGTAATGGACCCCATGTTAGTGCTCTGCCACTGCAACAAACACCCAAGATAATCAGCTTAGTAAGAGGAGGGCTTATTCTGGCTCCTGGCTTTGGAGGTTTTAGTGCATAATGGGTTGGACCCATCGCTTTCAGGCTAGTAGCAAGGTAGTACTTCATGGGGGAACCTCATGGTCAGAAAGCAAAAAGCAAGGAAGAGGAAGGGGCTGGGTCCCACAATCCCCTTTGGGGCCATCCCTGGTGACCTGAAGACTGTCCTCTATGCCCCCTACCCCTTGAAGTTTCCACCACTTCCCAATAGCAGCACTCCGAGAACAACGGGCCTTCGGAGGCACTGAAGTTAGCTGATGCCTAGTGTCAAGCTCAGCCTCCTGCTATAAAATGTGAGCGGCGCAAAGCAGACGAAGGCCTGATGCCTCGGTGTGGGATGATGCATCCCTGCCTCCCACCAGGCTCCATGTCCCTGCTCACTAATGCATTTCTTGTCACAGAAGAGGAAGAACAGCTTTTCCTCATTCTTCCTAGCCTCATAGCTGAAGCCCCTAAAACTAAAACAGATTAGTAAGGGAAAAGCACTCACATTTATTTAACTTACGGGACACAAGAACTTTCATAGAAATGAAGACAGACTTAGACCTGCTTTTCATGGTAGGTTTGCTGAAGAGTGGGCGGTCATAAGATGATGGGGCAAAGAGTATGATCTAAGGGTGATAAAAGGTAGGAATTTAGCAGGGCCTGTTTGTTCAGATCTTCTGTGTGACCCTGTGAGTTCAGAGACAAGGACACTCCTCTCCCTGGGCACATGGAGGGCATCTCACCCACAACCTGCTTCCAGGAAGAAGAAAGAAGAAGGTAGAGAGATCTTCCTGCTTCTGCAGTTTTCTCCAATCCCTTCAGTTTAAGTGATTCCACCTGCCAACGTGCCAAGTCTTGAGGCAGGCTGTCCTGAGCCACCACTAGTGTTTACTTTGCTCTCTCATCCCTATGGGTCAGCTGGGTCCCCACTCTTGTAAGTCCTAGAGGACCCATTTCACCCTGTGTCCTCCCTGCAGCCTGTCTGTTATCTGCCTTTGAACACACTCTGTGTGTCCCTGCTACACGAACCCAACAGCTGCAAGAAGCTGGAAACCTTGGATGAGACACCAAAGGGCACAGAAAGGTCATACAGTTGAGTGTTTAGGAGCACAGGAACCAAACAGGCCTGGATTTGAATCCTGACCTCATCACTTACTAATCATAATCACATACTCTTAAACAACATACCCAACTTACCCCACCCATCCGAGCCTCAGTTTACTCAACAGAGAGGTGAAGTTTATTGTAAAGTCTATGACATCAGATTGGTGTAAGGATTAAATAGGATGCACCAGGTAGCACTGGATACCCTAAATATTGACCTCTGATACCACTGTTATATTCATAAGAGGTCAAGGAGCACCATGGATGACTGGCATCTCAAAATCAATGTGAATTCTTTTTTTTTTATTTTTTGGTGGTACTGAGTATTCAACGCAGGGCCTTGTGCATACTAGGCAAGCTCTCTACCACTGAGCTATATCCCTAGCCTTCGATGTAAATTCTAAAGCAATAGGTCTTGGGGCCAGAAAACCTGAGCTTAGAAACTCCCTGAAGTTAGCCAAGTCACAGCAAGTGGAAGTCTTTCAGCTTCAGTTTCCACAAGTTGTAAAACTGTAATAAAATAATAATACTAATGCCCTCTTCTCAGGGTTACTGGGAGAACCAAATGCATAGTGCTTCCCAAGAGCCATATAAATATCAGTAAGTATTGATTGCACACACTGCTCAATATGCCTAAGACTGGTCCTGACAATCTGAAAAGGAATAAATGGATTCTCTAAGATTAGTGATGAAAGCAAATGAGGCTCAATTCTCATGCCTTTAATCTACAACTCAATAAAGCACAGGCCTCTGGGTGATCCCCAGATCCAAAAAGATCCACAAGTTTCCTCATCGCATTAGGAACACAATTAACCAGATGGTTTGCTTGGATTCAGCAACTGCCTACTGTTTACCTGGCATAAAATCTTATACCACCTATCTTAGTTACATTCTTATCACCCAGACACAACACTCAACCCCCTAACCCTCGGGCATAAGCCTGGTCCAGCGAACCCATCCCTTACTTTTCTACTGTAAATTTGTACTTCAGCATTATAGTAGCCAGCTGTGCATCTCAGTACTTATCCCTGAAGCATACAGGAAGCAATCTATGTGTTTACGCACTCGGATGAACTGCAAGGAGTGTTCATGTGTGCAAAAGTGTCAAAATGGGATCTGGACCCACCTTTATGTGCCAGCTAACTGGTTTTGCATATGTGTATCCAAGAATCACAGAGGGTCCAATAGACCCACACCACCCCAGGATTTGTAAAAAAAGTTTTCTTTTGATTTTTCTGGTAGAAGTAGCCTAATTCAGTACAATGGCACATGAAAAAACCAAATTTGCAAGTTTTGGAGGAAGTCAAAAGTGAATCATCAAATTACACATGCATGGATGATGAAGATGATCCATTATGGTAAAATACATGCTTTCATAGAGGAGTGGTGTGGGTGGATGATAATGATGATGATGATGGTGACTTTGACATTGGCCATGTGAGCCAAAGTTCCTATGACAGTGGAATGAAGTGTTTTACTTGATCCTAAACATATGTGGCACAAATAGTTTGAGAGTTTACAAAGAAAATAACAAGTGCAAAATATCACAGAGAAATTTTCTTAGAGGATTGGGACTGGAGCTCATAAGAGATCATTTACTGCAGAGGAAAAACAAAATGTTTCTGCCCAGGGAACTACACAAAAAAAATTATGGAGCACATTGGTGAGCTGACAGGTGAACAGGTAGGTGCAGCATCACAAAGACCTACTACGACAACAGGAAAACCAAAAAGATGTCAACTGTGCCCTACAAGAAAGTACAGAAAAAAAAATATATGTACGATCAGTGTAAGTGATACTTGTGTATGGAACATGCAGTTGTCACGTGTAAAGACTCCCCTGAGTATGACAGTTGAAGCAAAGCTTATTTCTGTGGTAGACTTTTATTTGTGTTTATACTGTAGTTCACATAGGTTTTTATTTTTATGTTATCTTTTAGATTTTGTAAACAGCTGATGTGAAAATGTTGGTGTCCATTCTAAATGCGCAATACTTATTAAGAATTTAACAATTTATGTTATTGATATTTTGTGCTCCTGTTTACTACACACTACTATAAGACTCTTCTGACAAAACAGCAAGACCACTGAGATGTCAAGTATGTCCTACAAAAAGGCCAGGAAAGCAAAAGACATGTGCTGTCAGTGTAAGTGATGTGTATGTATGGAACATGCTTTTGTCATGTGTGTAGAGTGCCTTAGGTGTGATAATTGAAGTACATTTTTTGTTGTTGTTTTTGTAGAGGGTTACTGGTATTTTCATTGTAGTTCATATGAAAATGATACTCTTTTTTAGACTCTGTACACTATAAGCCAGTCAATGTTGAAAATTTTGATGCTCTTTTATAAACACTCAATAAATATTAAAACAATACTTTATTTTGTGATTTTTTTCCTGTTAAGTACTAATTTTATATAATAAAACTCATACAATTAAAATTAATAATTCATCAATAAAAGTATTCTAAAGAATAAAGGTGGATCTAATAGACCCACATTTATGCACCTTGATGACAAAATTCGTCTTGTGCTCTAAGGGCTACAGGAGGAAATGTTTATTTTGGCTCACAGTTTGTAGGGTTTCAGTCCACAGTTGGTTGGCTCCAAGGAAGAATGGCATGGCAGAGGGGCATCGCAGAGGAAAGCTGCTCACAGTGTGGCCAACAGGAAGCAGGAAGGAGCCAGTTCCGGTCTCACCCTCAGTGATCTCCCTCTTCTGAGCAGGCCCCACCTTCTAACAGCCCATAGGCTCTAAGCCCCTATGACCCAATCACTTTCCAAAGGTTCCTGCATGAGGCTTTAGGGGAACATCCAGACATAAGCAATAACACTGTCTGCAGAGGCGGTTTAACATTAAAGTTACTGACTTTCATAAAAGATGAACCAATATCACAGGGCAAAACAAAAGAGGATAAAAAATACGATAATGTGTTTCTCCCCTTGAAGACCTTTCATTCTTGGCTCTTAAGATTCTTTTTATTGTTTCACTTCTTTTCAATATTGCATTTTTGGATGACATTTTTCTGGCATTTTATTTTTTTAGGACATCTCTGACCTCTGCTGATTTTGCTAACCTATGTGGTATTTTCTTTTCCTACCAGAAGTAAATGTTACTAATTTGAAAGTTGAAGGCAAGGAGCAGCTAACCCCACAAGGGAGGAATGGGAGGGCAGGGTGGGACTGGTGATCCAAATGTTACTAACTGCGTGGAAGGCACAAGACGATGCCCACAAAAGTGGAAGTTCTCTTTGGGTCCTGAGCTATAACTACAGGCCTCCTCTGCCTCCGCCCCTCAGCTGTCCTCAGAGCCACTGCTGACACAAGCGGCTGCACATTCACATTAAGACAGAGATGACTCAGGACAGCTTAAAGTGCTGGTCTTCTAGGGACTGATCAAAGAATCCCCAAAACTTAGCCAGTGGAAAGAAGTTCCGGCAGTTAAATTCCAGGCTCTCTTCAAGAGGGATTAAAGAGAATAGGCAGAAGATCATTTCTAGAGTAGTATGTTGTGCAATAGTACAACATCTTTGTATCACTTCCTACTCCCTTGATCTTGGCCCCCTGAAGGAAATCCAGGGCAAATGTACCCTCAGACAGAGGAAGCAAGCCTGGAGGGAGAGACTAAAGAAAGTTTGTAGAGCGTGAGGAGTGCTGCACCTCTGAAATTTTCTATGTGTTTGTGGAGGTCACGGGACTAACTCGAAGTAAGAAAGGTGACTCAGCATCAGGAAAGTTCTGTGTCTTCCAGGTGGCTACAAGGAGGAGAGGAGGAGCCTGCTGGAGCTAAGGCCTGGGTAAATATGCATTCACGATAAGGAGACCCCTTCTGAGAGCTTACGCCCTGCCCTGCCTAACTGTATTGCCGCCCAAGTTAGGAAACCAATTAAGAACAAGAAAGGAAAATTAAAAATTAAGCCCACAAAGTCGAAAACTCCACTAACATGATAACCACATTTCATTAGCAAAATAGTGGTGTGAATTTATTTCAGCCCCTGGTCAGTATGTGATCACAAGAACGAATGGCACTGTTATGAAAGACACAAGACGTATTAATGTATAAAAGGCAAATGGGGCAAATAGGAAAATAGGGGTGTGTGTGTGTGTGTGTGTGTGTGTGTGTGTGGTGCCAGGAAGCAGACCCAGGGCTTTGTCCCAGCCCAGCAAGTGCTCTACCAAGAGTTACACACCCGGTCCCTAAATGTGCATCCTTAACTGACCGAAAAACCAACCTTGAATGAAAGAGAAGTCCGCCAGCTCACACGACATCTGGTTGACCTCATCACCCTTCGAGGGGTCTAGGGATGGAGGAAGAGCCAGGTGAACAGGTGGCCAGCACGGCAATTCACACAGGGAGCAGAAACATCTCTGAGATAAATTGGAAACGTGCCACGCCCAACTCCTGATTACTGGGGAAAGGCGCCTTCATCCTTCGGGGCCAGATCTGCTCCCAAG
>RJWT010053504.1:0-10412 GCA_004365215.1 Cuniculus paca | reverse complement strand
CTTGATCCAGCTTTGGTAATTGATATGTTTCTAGAAATCTGTCCATTTCTTCTGTGTTATTGAACCTATGAGAGTAAAGATTTTCAAAGTAGGTATTGATTATCTTCTGTATTTCCACAGGGTCTGTAGTGATTTCACCCTTTTCATTCCTTTTTGCATGGATCTGAGTTTTTTTCTTTCCTTTTTTAAATAAGGTTGGCTAGGGGCTTATCAATTTTATTTATTCTTTCAAAGAACCAACTCTTTGATTAGTTGATTCTTTGTATTATTTCTTAGTGTCAATTGCATTAATATCTGCTCTGATCTTTTACAATTTCCTCCCTTCTTTTGACTTTGGATTGGACTTGCTCTTCTTTTTCTAGATGTTTGAGGTGTAGCATCAGATTGTTTATTTGTGTTCGTTCCATTTTCCTGAAGTGGGAATTCACCACAATAAATTTCCCTCTGAGGACTGCTTTCATTGCATCCCACAGATTCTGATAAATTGTATTTGTATTTTCATTTGCTTGTAGATATTGTTTAATTTCTTCTTTAATTTCCTCTGTGACCCACTGATTATTCAGGAGTGTATTATTAAGTTCCAAGTGTTTATGGAGGTTTTGCAGTTTCTTTTGTCATGAATTTCCAGTTTGATGGCACTATGATCAGATAGTATGCATGGGATAATTTCAATTTCTTTACATTTATTTAAGCATGTTTTATGGGCTAATATATGGTCTATTCTAGAGAATGTATCATGTGAAGCTGAGAAGAATGTATACTCTGATGTAGTTGGGTGGAAAACTCTGTAGACGTCTACCAGGTCCATTTGTTCACAGGTTTGATTTAATTCTGTTATTTCTTTGCTGATTTTCTGTCTAGTTGATCTGTCTCTTTGTGTCAAGGGTGTGTTAAGATCTCCTGTCATAATTGTGTTATTGCTTATTTGATTTTTCATTTCTATTAATATTTGTTTTATATAGTTGGGTGCTCCCATATTTGGTGCATATAGATTTACGATTGTTATTTCTTCCTCTTGGAGTTTTCCCCTGACCAGTATGTAGTGACCTTCTTTATCTCTTTTGATCATTATTTGTTTGAAGTCCACATCATCTACAAACAGAATAGCTACCCCTGCTTTTCTTTGGGTTTCTGTTGCATGGAGTATTGTTTTCCATCCTTTGACTTTCAGTCTATGAATTTCCTTTTGGGTTAGATGGGTTTCTTGTAGACAGTATACGGTTGGATGTTGTTTCTTGGTCCATTCTGCCAGTCTGTTCCTTTTGATTGGTGAATTGATGCCATTTACATTAATGGTTATAACTGATACATACTGGCTTGTTTTAGTCATGTTATCTTTCTGCAGTGGTTTCGTTACCTTTTCCCTCTACTTAATTGTTTGCCCTGCTTGGTGTTCTTCTTCTGTTGATCTTTTTGACATCGTAGCTATTTTCAAGTCTATCTAGGGTATCTTTCAGTATTCTTTGCAGAGTTGGTTTGGTGGTCATGAAGTTCTTCAGCTGCTCTTTGTCATGGAAGTATCTTTTTCCTCCATCAATTTTGAAGGATAGTTTTGCAGGGTACATTAGTCTGGGCTGGAAGTTGTTTTCCTTTAGGACTTGAAATACTTCTCTCCATGCTCTTCTTGACTTCATTGTTTGGGTTGAGAAGTCTGCTGTAATTCTGATGGGCTTTCCTTTATAGGTGATTTGCTTCTTTTCTCTAACAGCTTTTAATATTCTGTTCTTATGCTGAACTTCTGGAATGCTGATAATTATATGTCTGGGTGTTGATTTATTTTGGTTATAGCTAGTTGGAGTTTTATATGCTTCACTTATCTGTATGTCAGTTTCCTTTCCCATGTTTGGGAAATTTTTGGCTATTATTTCTCTGAATAGTGTTTTTACATCATTTGTGTTGTCTCCTTCTTTTTCATTTATACCTATCAATCTTATATTGTTTTTCTTTGCATCATCTTGCAACTGTTGAATTGTTATTTCCTGATTCCTCGTTATTTTTAAAAGATGTTTCCTTTCTTGCTCACTAGCTCCAGTCACGTCTTCAAGGTCTGAAAGTCTGTCTTCACGTTCATTGAGGCAGCTTTGCCAGCTTTCAATGGCATTTTTGATTTCCTGGGTATCTCTTTGAATCTGTTTCATGCATTCTAATTCTTTCTTGTATTGTTCATTCGGGGTTTTCATCCTTTTGCAGTGCTCCTGTATTTTTTTAAACTATATCTTCTTTAGAAGTGATTAGCATTTCTTTCATTATGTTTATCATTTCTTGTTTTACCTGGGAGATTATTTCTAATCTCAGTTCCTTTACAGCTTCATGGAGTTGTTTCTTTACTTCAGTTGTTATCATTTCACGAGTTTCAGGTGTATGGCTTATACTTTCTTCTATGTCCATGTCTCTTAGGCTTGTTTGGGAAGGACTGGAGGTATGAGACTGCATTTTGCTGTTTTGTTTTGTCATTTTCCTGTATTTTCCTGTGGCAGGTGAATGCAACATCTCAGTTGTTTACTGACTTGAGGATGGCTGTCTGTACTGCAGGGAATTTCCTCTGCTGAGAAGGGTGTTAGGCAGGCATTACTGGATACAGAGGTGTACTTGAAGGCACCCTAAGAAGGGGCAGTATGCCAGCTGAACCTTCAGCATGCCACACTTTGTATTCCAATGGTCTCTGGCTGTTAGAGGATGCAGGGCAAAGCCCTACAAGGTACCCTGCAAAGTTAGGAGGCTCCAAGGCTAGGTGAAATTCACAATGCACACCTTCACCTCCAGCCAGGTCTACTACTACAGCTGCTCTGCTGCTCTAGGGAGGCTGGGCGGAGCCCAGGCACAGCCCCAGGGATGCTCCAAAGGTCCCAGGCTGATGGAGGAATTGGTGCAGATCCCTACCAGATTGCTCATGATGTTCCAAGCTGTACAGCTAGGTGAAATTCACTGTTCATGCCTTCAGCTCCCACCAGGCCCAGAGCTGCGGCTGCTCTGCTGCCCATTGTGTTAAAATTTTAAAAAGACAAATTTCTATTCATATAATTTCAAAGACAAAATGCTTCATTAGAAACATTCTATTTTTCAAAGAAACACTCTTGATAATTTTGATGCTAAGTATTAAATATATTATCCATCCATTTAGTACTGTTCATTCTCACTGTATTTGATTTTAGCACTCAGACACATAATGTGTGTCACAGTATAATGGTATATAACTTAATGCTTCAAAGATCCTGGAGCAGTGTTAGGATCTCATGATACACTGTGCAATTCAATAGAAACCTTCTCTTTTCTTTCTTAAACTACAATTTTCATGAAAGTGACATGGAAATCTTAAAATGAGGAATTGCTGATGAATTTACAATGTTTCAGACTCTCAGCAAGGTAGTTCAATATAATATGACTTGCATTTCAAAGGCGTATGTAAGAATTTGGAATTCAAATGACTTTTGTTCCATATGAGCAACATAAATGATTTTTAATACCTACAAATTTAATGCAACATGCATACTCACATTATTTATTAATGTCCCTAAAGCAAACCCCTATGTTAAATTCAACATCACATTCATCAACTAATGATTCCTCTGAGTTAAAATCAGTGATGCTTTACCATCAGTTGTTCCTGATGGAAATGTCTAGGCTTCTGTCAGTCAGGCTGAAGAGACTGAAGATTCACAAAAGTATTCAAGATAGCATTATCTGTTGCACAGCTACATTTTCCATCTTTTTTCAGAAATGGCTCAAGGGCTCTTTGAATCTCATTTCCAGGGTATACGCTTATTGACCAAATACTCTTCCCACTTTATTGATATTTTCTCTGACTTACAAAATAGCATTGATGGCAATAGGATGAACAAAAATTGGATAAAAAAAAAACAAAGTGGGTCATCAGCAATGAGAAGTATTCTATGGGGAAGAAAAGTGAGCTGGGAGCATGGTATTTTCATTACAGGGCTTTCAGGCTGGCCGTGCTTCAGATACTGTGCAAGGATAGATGGGTAAGCTTTGCAAAATGCAGCATCCAAGTATAGTGACCCAAAGAGTCTCTAAGGAACTCTAAATACACAAAGCCAAACTCAAACAGACTTAATTTTAGTGCTAGGTGGTAAAAGCATTAAAATTTACTTTTTTGACAAAAGAACAGTGTCCTTCAAGAGAAAATGTTGAGTCATTGTGTAACTCATGAACAAATTTAAAGATCTTTGCCTTCAGTGATACTGATGGATATAAAGGCAAGGAGGGAAACCTTGGAAAGTTACATATAACTTATATTTTCTTTTTCCTGTGGTGTGGTAAAAATAGCTAAAGATCCTAACAAAACTGGCTTGCAACAAGAGAACTAAAAACTTTCAAATGTGCCTGTATCCAAGAAAAGAATATTTGGTCCTGTAACTGAAATAACATTTAAATGTTTTCACTCTGGAACTAGGCTACTCACTATTCTATATTATGTTATATTATATTATATTATATTATATTATATTATAAATTTTAAGGGCACATTACACATTTTAGAGGGCACAATATATGTGGCATTAGTGAGTTTTTTGTTAAAGGTAGATTGAAGTTTTCAGGCAGTGCACTCTTAAGAACATTGCTCAGGACTTCTGAAAAATTATTTTAAGCAGTGATTTGAAATAAGCATAGCACCCTAGTACAGATTTTGTTTCATGTCAGTGTATATACTTTAGTTTGATCATGACTTTTCATTTTTTTTAGACCAATATCTTTTTTTGTTGGCAGAGCTAGCATGAGCAAAGAGTCTTAAATTATTCCTAAGCAACCAGCAATATTGGTAAAATAATTGAAATAATCGATATGAAGAATCACGTCAATTCACATTATAATCATATAAAATTTTAAGTATCATTTAAATTACTAAACACCTAAATTCTGAAGGATGTTAATACACCAAGAAAAACAGTAATATTTATATTGTGGCTAGCCAACATGAATTGCTCCTAGTCACACATTTTGAATCATCACTGTTTCCACAATGTTAATGTCCATCAAACACCCCTGATGTTTACAATATCCATAAACTATCATGGTGATTTCTCATACTTAGTTCATGACAAAAGTAAGTTTTAATAAAGTGAGAAGTTTTTCAAAACTACATACCATTAAGGTTTATTGAATCAGTAATTTAAATTAAGCTCTATTTGACAGCAAAGCATCTTGCTTTTCCACTTCTTACCTATGGGACAAAAAATTGACTTTAGAAATAATAAAATTATACAAAAAGAAAGACTGACAACTATGGTTGTGGAATAAATTTACAATATAATTGAAATATGATGCAACTAAAAAAGAGCAACAGTGCATTTATGGGTAAATTATCAGTAAATACTATACATATAGAGTGTGTGTTCATTATGGTTTAGATCTGGATTATCCCTCCCTAAGTTTCTTATGTTTGGATGGTGTTTAGCTCATGAGGGCCCTACACTTACTAGAGGACTGACTTGCTGATGGGCTTATAGGCATAGATGCTATAAAGATGTGGGACATGGTTGGAGGAGGCTGCTCTCTGGAGGCATGACCTACAAAGATGCATCTCCAGCCCCACTGTTCCGGTCTCACTCTACTTCCTGATCTCTATGATGTGAGCAGCTTTCCACTACCCAGGTCCTCCCACTACAGTTTTCTTGTCTTGGAGCTGGCCAGCTATCAACAGAGGCCTTTAAAAATCATGACCCCAAACAAACCTGTCCTCTTTTAAAATGTAGATGTTGAGTATTGTGTCTCAGTCATAAAAAATTTTACTAAGACATCATTGTACCCAACACTGTATGAGGAACCAAAGCAATAAGACATCATTTTTAATTTTCACTGAAATAATGACCATCAAACAAATCAGTGGTAATTTTTGTAATTTTTATAATAAATGTATATAGTAAAGGGTAAATAATCTTTACTTGGTGTTCTAAAACTAAACAAATAGAAGGTATAGTGAAAGCCTACCTCCATAATTGGATAAAATATCTCTTTTACATTTGTCTAGGTTTCAATTTTAACTTACAGTTAGTTATTGCTTGTATTTAGATGCTCTCCCTTCAAAGCCTCACGTATTCACAGATGGGACTTTGGGGAGGTGACTTATCCACAAAATTTGTGATGAATGCTATTAAATCATTAAGATATTTTCTGTTTCTGTATATCTACAATCTTGAAATATAATGTGACTTTGTAATTCTTGCCATTAAATACAGACTTTGTTTTCCTACTCTTTAAATTTAGGTATCATTGCAACCAAGTTTGCCCAATCCGAATGCAGCAAATCAGAACAGACTTAAAAATCACTCGTGCACTGGGCTTGACATCTAATGCTTGTGGACTCTGACTCTGGGTGAATAAGACCAGACAAGTGAGCTACACAGTGACACATTGCAAGACTTCAACAATTCCAATCTTCCCAGAACACGGCATCATAAACCAGCCAGGCCCACTGTCACCCTCTAGCTAACAGTAGATACAGGAAAGATGAGGCCCAGACAAGCACAAGTGTCCATCTGAAACCAATCCAAACTGCTGACCTACTTAAAACAAGAGTGAAACAAATGACTGCTGTGCTAACCTTAAAATTTTTGCCAGATAATTATGCAGAAGTACATAACAGGTTCAGCATAAGAAGATAGGGAAATATACAAAGCTCTCTCAGCATGTAGCTATTGACCGTGGCAGCAAAGTAAGGAAAGAATAAGTAGAGGATTTTCAATCTGGATGACTGACCTTAGACACAATCAGAAAGTTCATAGATCTTGTAGGATAAATTTTACTATTCACATGAAATGAGACTCTGGGTCTTAAAAGAATCTAGTGGTGCATGAGATAGATAAAAGAAATAAAAATTTGAAATACATTCTGTGTAAAATGAAAAGAAAGATGACAAAGGACTCTGAAAATGCTTAATATTTTACTAAATTTGTGGATTTAAATTGTTGGAAGATTTGTTATAGGTTAATCTAAGTTACTCACTGGAAGTTATTGCATCTTTGGAGTAGTGAAGAGACTCAAAGGAAGACCCATGGTATATATATAGCAGAATTTAGACATTTTTATTTCAACAAATATTATACTCCCAAAAGACTGAATTCAATGAAAGTCTGAACACAGATTTAATTCAGATAGAAAATGATAAAGTGATTCCATAAACCAAAAATTAAACACCTCTCAATTTTTTCATGAGAATAGCTATCAACTCTACAGCAGGCAAATAAAGAGTAATTTTGGGGGAAATTATTAGTTTTGACTCATTTAAAGGGGTTTGTGAACTGATTGTAGTCCAATAACTGTAATGTACAATATTCCCAATAGATATTTTAAATTATATTTTTTGGTAAATTATATTTTTAGTATTCAAATACATATGATTCCCTGGTTAAAAAAAAGTCCAACTCACTAGAGGATGGGAGTTGGGAGGAACTGAAACTTTCTTTCTTTTCCTTCTTCATTACAATTTTATTTGATGATGTCCTGTGACTACAAAATATCTTTTTCCGATAATTTAAGTATGATAAGGTAATTTTGTCCCTGTATTTTATATGTTCACCTAAGTCATTTTTTAACTACGTTATCATATTTTGTACATGAAAATAAAATGAGTGTATGTTTTCATTCATTATTAAAAAAGCATTTTTCACAATTTAAACACTATATCGATTTACTATTAGTACTCGTTATATTTACCACTGTGCAGTATTTAGTTATTTAAATTAGTTCTTGTTGGGAGCCGCTGAGCTAGTGATTGTTCACACGTGCAGAGTGGACAGCACAGAGACAGGAGGAACGCCCAGAGGGCACGTGGGCGCCTCAGGAGCCCCTGAGGGCAAGGGGTGCTGAAGGGGAGTGGGTGCTCCTGAGCTGAGACTAGTTAAGCAAAGGGGCGTCGTATGACAAATGTGTAAACAAACACATCGCGGCGGTAGAGCAGTCTCTTCCTCCCATCAGGAGCAAGGGTTCTACCTGACCCCAGCTTTCTGTCTTTACCTTTATTTTCTTCATCCTCTCCTCGTTTTTCCCCTGGCAATTTAGAGAGCTCTTGCAGACGACAAGTTCTTTTGGTATTTCTGAGGCATCTCACAAGCTGTGAGAGCTTTGTGAGATCAGGGACTTTTTCTCTCTTACTCGTGCCTTTTAAACCTAAAACATTGCATACCATATATTAAATGTTGATAGCAATTATTGAAGAAATAAATGCGTGTTTTACAGAGTTATGTGAAGAAAATAAATAAAAGTAAAAATACAGTAAATTCTGAAGTGAAAACATTTCTCAAAGATAGAAAAAAATGATGGAGCTTCTCATTTGAGGAAGCAAAATAAGCAAGAATATGTCCAAGAATTAGTGTGAATTCAATTTTGAATAAAAAGAGAAAGTTTGCATAGCATATACATACTTGTAACTTATAAACTACTTTTGCAAATTCTAAACACAATTTTTTAGAGTACTTTGAGCAGTCACACCACATTGATAATACACATAAAACCTCTAAGTAGGCACAATTACAGAAAACCCAAATTATATTGAATTTTCTTTAGCCTTCTAGTTTTAGGGTAACATCTGTGGTAGTTGATAAATTAGTAATGTACACTTATTATTTACTAAATCTTTATACTGTCTCAGATACTAAGTGTTTAGAATATGCTATGCAATTTAATGTTTATAGCTCTCCATTTTGTAATAGCAATCTTTATTACTGTTTTTCATGCATGATGTTTTTTCAGAGAGTTATTTTACAAATTTTCGTCTATCACTTCTGCCAAAAACACTTTTTCTGTCCATACACTTGTGGTTGGCTCCCTCATTTCATTCAGAGCATAGCTCAAATATGACTTTTTCAAAGATCCTTTTCTGATTGCCCCATCCATAACAATAGTCTCATTGCTCTTTATATCCACGATATTTCCACTATAATTCCTTTCATTGTTCTCTGTACCCATGATAATTCCTTCCATGTTATTTCTTGAGGATGCACTATTAAGATGACATAAAAGACATGAACATTGAAGCTTTTTCTGTATTATTCTGTTTCTTCAGCAGCTAAATCAGTGATCAACAAACAGGTAGTGTTTAATACACTTTAACTGAATAATCGTATAAGAGAATTTAATGAAAAAGGGATTCAGACACAGGAGGTTCAGTGTTTTTTAATGCATTATTTCAGTCTCCTACTGTTGAAAATATTTAATTGCCCATCTTCAGTCAATCTTTTACCAACCTACCTACATTTTAATGATATTCTCTATATTTCTCTATTACAATGTATTTATTGGATGTTACCCCCATTAATAATATCTCTCTGAATATTGCATCATTCTTAGTTTTCATGGGTTTTGCATTGCAGTTTCTGCTATGTTCCTCATATCATCATCTGGAATTTTTCTTTACCTTTGTCCATTTTTGTTGATATAAAAATTCACTGAAGCTGAATATTTTATATAGGAAAGTTTATTTTGGGTAAAGATTAGGTGGAAGCCTTTGCCCTATCATGACATGAAAGTATAGCACAGTAGGAGTGAATGCAAGATATCATATTCCAGAGGGAAGAGCCAAGCTATACTAGGCATGGGCCAGTTTCACTATTTTAGAACAGCTTAGTCTGGTGGGAACTAAGAGGATCCCTGAGAACTACTTTAATCTCTTCCAAGAGCAGTGCTCCAAGAGCTCTTAAATGCCCCACTACCTCAACATCACTGCACTGGAGACAGAACTTCCATGACATGAATCTTTGCAGTGTGCACCCAAACCATGGCAAACCATAGCACTGTCTGTTGGTCGTTCTCATTAGTGGTAACGCATTACCATCGCACAAACACAGCCTAACCTTTGATCACATAAACCATCAGACGCTCCTTGATCTATTTCAGTTATCTATCCATTAATCTGATTTCCTTCGAAGTAAAATATCTTCTTCAAAACTCATTCCCATCTGGAAAGAATCCTATGAATTTCACTTAAACGTTCAGGAGGAGATCACTGACAATGTTCTAGGTGCTAAGCCAATAATTTTTATTATTATCTTTGAGAATCTCATGATCAGGTATTTGACACAGGTAACTAGGATTTCTCTTATAAACTTTTATAATGTTTTGGTGACCATTTTAAAGCTCCCCATTCTGAGTATATTATAATTTCTCTGAGATTAATATTTTATTTCTTCCATTAATAATTCAGGACCCAATGTGGAACCAGGGGAGGCTTGGAGAAGAAAAAGTATGAACCAGGCTCTGCCACCAACTGTATCACCTGAAACAAAGCCCAGAAGAAGCTGCCGCTGAGCCTAGAAGACTGTAGGTGGCCACATAGCCTGAGGGGCATCTGTCTGCACGAGTCCAAACAGAAGAAGAAAGTTAACAAGGGCTCCACAGCAGCCCGAACCTTTTATCTCATCAAAGACATCAAGTTTCTCCTCCACGAACCACTGTCAACA
>RJWT010053503.1:0-10417 GCA_004365215.1 Cuniculus paca | reverse complement strand
GTACTTCCCCACCTTCAAGTGACAGGTCACACAGCTGTGACAGTTAGGTGAACCTCCCGAGTAGAAAAATGAAGCAAGAGGACAACTTCTGTGTCTTTTTCCACAATACAATTAATGGAATATTTTAAGGTGAGTGACAGTGGGTGAACACTGTTAATCACCAAGATATATACTAAAACCTTGTAGAGTCAGAGACATAGGAAAAGTTGCCAAAGCAATCAAGAGAGAGACAGAGAGAGACAGGGAAAGAGGGAGAGAAGGAGAGATGGAGAGAGGGAGAGAGGGAGAGAGAGAGAAGGAGGAGAGAGAGAGAGAGAGAGAGAGACTCATCACAATAGCCCATGTCAGTGCATAATACAGAGCCAAAAGGATATTGAAGGGGACATCAGAAAATGGGAATATATGCCCTGTACATGGATGAACAGAATGAACATTTAAAAATTGTCCATACTTTTGCCAACACCATTTATTTAAGAGGTTCTCTTTTTTTCCAGTGAACATCCTTGGCACTTTAGTCAAAGATAAGGTGGCTGAATATCTTTGGAGTTGTTTCTACATCTTCTAATCTGATCCATTGTCCCTCAGGTTATTATTATTGTTGTTATTTTTTTTTGGATTTTCTTTTTACCAGTACTATGATGTTTTGATGACAATGGCTTTGTAGTATAATTTCAAGTCAGGGATTGTGATATTTCCCCTGCTTTGCCTAGGATTTGTTGCCTAGGATTCTTTATGCTATTCTAGGTCTCCTCTGCTTTCTAATAAATTTTAGGAATATCGTCTCTAGTTCTGTGTGCTATTAAAATGGTATTTTGATTTGGATGGTCCTAAATCTGTATAGCAATATTGAGAGCATTCCCATTTTTACTATGTCAGTTCTTCCTACTGAATGGAAAGGGATATATTTCCACTTTCTCATATCCTCTTCAATCTCCTTTGTTGTTTAGAATAGTGTAACTTTCAATGTATAGTTCTTTTACTTCCTTTGTTAGATCAATTCCTAAGCAATTCATTTTTCTCAGTGCTATTGTGAAAGGTGTTTTGTTTCCCTAATTTTTCCCTCAGTGACTTGGTTATTTGTGGATAGGAATGCTACTGATTTTTGAGTCTTAACTTTGTATCCAACTATGCTTGTGAATTCAGATATTAAACCTAGCAGTTTTATAGTGGAGTTTTTGGGGTCTTGTATGTAGAGAATCATGTTGTTTGCAAATAATAATTTAACTTCTTTCTTTCCTTTTTGTATTCCTTTTTTTTTTTTTTTGGTCTAACTGCTCTGGCCAATGTTTCTAGCACTACATTAAATAAAAGTGCTGGTAGTGGATGTCCTTCACTTCCTCCTGAGTTTAGAGTGCAAATTGTTATTTTTTGACCATTTTGTATGATGTTGACTGTCAGTTTGTCATAGGTGACTTACAACAGACTGAGACAAAGACTATCTCTTCCAATTTTCTATATGACCAAGGACAAAGCCTAGACCCATGTCTTTCTCCATGCACTAAATTTAAGTTGAAGTGGACCAAATATTTAAATATTAAAACTGAATCTTTAAATCTGTTGGCAGAGAGAATAGGTAAAATATTTGAAGCCATAGGTGTAGGCAAAGATTTTATGAACAAAGCCCCAATTGTGTGGAAAATACTACACAGACTCAACAACTGGGATATCACCTTATTAAAAGGATTTTGCACAGCAAAAGAAATCAGCAACAGAGTGGAAAGGCAGCCCACAGAGTAGGAAAAAATTTTAGCCAGGATTTTCTCCATGAAGAACTAATATCTAGAATTGAAAAAAAATTAGGACCCCTGAATTTAAAGTTCCATTTAAGAAATGGACATCCGAGATGAATACAGGCTTCCCAGATGATGACAGACAAGTGGCAAATAAATATATGACAAAATGTTCAATGTCATTGGTCATTTGAAAGATGTGAATTAAAATAACACTGATTCTGCTTCACCCCAGAAAGAATGGCTATCATCAAGAAATAAACCAATAACAAATGGTGGAAAGGCTGTGGAGGGGGGAAATTTTCCACTCTTTGTGGGACTGCCAAGTTGTGCAACTACTGTGGAAATCAGTGTGGAGATTCCTCAAAAAACTAAAATTAGAGGTCCCATTTTTCCCAACAATCTAGATGCTGGATATCTTCCCAAAAGAATTAAAAACATCATACCACAGTGATATTTATGTACCCATGTTGACAGCAGCACTATTTGTAATAGCTAGGTCTTGGAAACAACCCAAATGCCCATCAACCAAAAAATGGATAAAAGAGATCTGACAGTTTTATATAATGTTGTTCTTCTCAGGCATAAAGAAGGCTAAACATGAAACATTCCTACATAAATGGTTACACATTGAGGCCCTTAACTGAAATAAATGAGACACACATGTGTAAATATCTCATTGTTTCTTTGGTGGGTCAATCCAAATGAGTAATGACCAAAGCATATAACAAGTAGAGTAAAATAATAAATGAATCAAAACAAAGGGATACTGCCCCCTTACCTGAGACCTTGGCAGTCGGTGGGATCATCAATTGCTCCTCCTCCTCCCACAAACCTTCACAACCAGCAGGATCATGGGTAGCCACTCCTCCTCACCCCAGAGACCTTGGCAGCTGGTGGGATCACCAGTTGCCACTCCCACCCACCCAAAACCTCAGTATCCCACAGACCAACAGTGACCCCCTCGTACCACCTGCAGATCCTTGGTGGGCAGGTGGGATCCTCAGCAACCCATCACCCACACAGAGAACCTCAGTGGGTCTGTGACAGTGTGGTGAGTTTCCTTTCAAATAGAGGACCTTAGTGGGTAAACAGAAGCAGCAGTGAATCCTACCTGCCCCCTCCCCCCAATTTAAGACCTTGGTGAGCCCAGTAAGAGTGTGGGTGAGTCCTTCTCCCATACAGAGAATACCAGATGGGTGGAGAAAGGTGCCAACAAGGCCTCCCTCAACCTGAAGGAACTCAAAAGGGCCTTTGAGACCCCCAGTGATTCAGTAGGGTACCAGCTGAGGTGTACATTATAGCCAGATAGATCTGGTAGCCTGGAACAGCCTGAATCCACAGTAACAATAAGAGCTAAGGGTTGGCTTACATCAATATTCCTAGGCTAGCCAGCCTTAGAAGGATATAGGACTCACCCAACAGGTCCTACAGAAGAAATTAAGATGACAGGCCCCTCCCCTTCATTGTGGGGCCCAGTAATTAGACAAACATCAGCCACACAGTAAAACTCTAAAACACACACACTGGAAAGTTGAGACTAGTGTGATTGAAAAGACCAAAATATTAACCCAAGAGATGAAAATGACAAAATGAAAAAGCAAAATGCAATCACAAACATCCAGTCCATCAGTACAGGAGAATTAGAAATAGAGGATACTAGAAGTCACCTGAAATTTCTGAAAAGATAAAAAATGAAATAAAGAAACAAATCCATGAGGCTAGAGAGGAAATCAGGTTAGAAATAATTTTTGAGGTAAAGAAACAAAGGACAACATTAGTAAAGGAGTTGCTCAGCATAGCTAGAGAAGAGATAGATAAAAAAGTACAGGAGCATGGGAAATGATGGAAACCTTATATAAACAATATAGGAAAGAAATAGAGCTCATGAATGAAATACAAAAAGAAATCCAGGAATAAAAAATTCCATTGAAATCTGTTAAAACCATTTGAATGAAGCTGACTGAGAATAGGCTTTCAAACCTTGAAGGCAGGATCACAGTTAGTGATCAGAAAAGGAAAGAACTTTTAAAAATAAACAAGGGAGCATGAAATAACAATTCAACAGCTTCAAGACAATGCAAAGAGAAACCATATAAGACTGATAGGTGTCAATGAAAATGTAGGCTTTGACACAAATGACATTCAAAATCTACTTGCAGAAGTGATAGCAGAAGATTTCCCAAATATGGGAAAAGAATTAGATATATAGATAAGTGATGCAAATAGAAAGCCAAACAGTCATAACCAAAAGCAATCTATGCCAAGACATATAATAATCCAGATCCCAGAAATTCATCACAAAAACAGAACACTAAATGCTGTTAGAGAAAAGACACAACACATCTATCAAGGAAAGCCCATTAGAATCAAAACAGACTTCTCAGCACAAACTCTCAAGTCAAGACAAACTTGGAATAAAGTATTTCAAGCCCTGAAAGAAAATGACTTTCACCCCAGAAAGATGTACCTTGCAAAACTTTCTTTGAAAATTAATGGAGAAATAAGATGCTTCCAAGACAAAGAACAACTGAAGAAATTCATGTTCACCAAATCAACCCTAGAAAGAATGCTGAAAGACATATTAGAGAGAGACAAATATGACTACAATTCCCAGAACAATGACAGAAAGATACCACCAGGTAGGGCAAGCAGTTAAACAAGGTGGAAAAGCAGGAAACCAATGGCAGGAAAATATCATGACAAAGTTAAGCCAGTACATATCAGTTATACTCATCAATGTAAATGGCTTCAATTCACCAATTAAAAGAAATAGGTTGAGGGAATGGATCAAGAAACAAGAACCAACAATATGCTGTCTACAGGAAACACATCTGACTCAAAGGAAACTCTTAGATTGAAACACAAAAGATGGAAAACAATATTCCATGCAACAAGAACTCAGAAAAACAAGCAGGAGTAGCTGTTTTGTTTGCAGACAATGTGAACTTCAAATCATAAATAATCAAAAGGGATAAAGGAGGTCACTACATACTTGCTAGGGAAAAAATTCAAGAGGAAGAGATAACAATCATAAATATATATGCACCAAATACAGAAAGACCCAGCTATGTAAGACAAATACTAATACACATGAAAAACAGAATGCAAAAGAGCACAATTGTAACAGGGGACCTTAATATCCCACTGTCACAGAAACACAGATCAACTAGATAAGTCAGCAAAGAAATAGCAGAACCAAGTCAAAACTGTGAGCAAAAGGACATAGTAGAAGTTTACAAAGTGTTCCACCCAACATCAGGGTATACATTCTTCACAGATGCACATGGGACATTCTCTAAAATAGACCATATATTAGCCCATAGAATATGCTTAAGGAAATGTAAAGGGATTGAAATTATCCCATGCATATTATCTGCCCATAGTGCACTGAAATGGGAAATTAATGGCAAATGAAACTGCAAAACCGACATAAGCACATGGAAAATAAATAACCACCTCTTAAACAACCAATGAGTTACAGATGAAATGAAAAAAGAAATTCTACAATACATACAACTCAATGAAAATGCAGATACAACATACCAAAATCTGTGGGACACAGTGAAAGTTGTTCTAAGAGGGAAATATATAGCAACGAATTGTCATATCAGGAAAACAAAGCAAGCACAAATAACCTAATGCAACACCTCAAGGTTCTAGAAAAAGAAGAGCAAGTGAAGCCTCATAGAAGAGAGGAAATTACAAAAATCAGAGCAGAAATTAATGCAATAATGACTAAGAACACAATAGAAACAGGTAATGAATCAAAGAATTGGTTTTTTGAAAGAGTAAACAAAAATTGATTTTTGTTTACTAGCCAACCTTATCAAGAAAAAGAAAAAAACTCAAATTTATGCAGTAGGGAATGAAATGGATGAAATTACTACAGATCCCATAGAAACTCAGATGATCATGCATGCCTACTATGAATATCTTTACTTACATAGGGTGGAAAATGGAGGAAATGGACCAGTTCCTAGAAACGTATGAGTTACCAGAGCTGAATCAAGAAGACGTAACAATTTGAAATAACCCATATCAGCTTCTGAACTTGAAAATGTGATTAAAAAGTTACCAATACAGAAAAGCCCAGATCCTGATGGATTCACAGCTGAATTCTATGAGAAATTCAGAGAAGATTTAACACTAATACTGCTCAAACTCTTCAATGAAATTGAAAGGGAATCAATTCTCCCTAACTCATTCCTGGAGGCAAGCATTACTCTGATATCAAAACCAGTGAAAGACCCAACCAAAATGGAAAGCTATGGGTCAATCTCCATGTTGAACATTCATGCAAAAATTCTCAATAAAATACTGGCAAATAGAATGCAGCAAATCATCAAGAAGATTCTACATCATGACCAAGTGGGATTTATCCCAGCAATGCAGAGATAGTTTAGCATACACGAATCAAAAAATGTAGTACACCACAACAACAGGGTCAGAGATAAAAATTACATGATCATCACAATAGATGCAGAAAAAGCTTATGATAAACTCCAAAACTTGTTCATGATAAAAACCCTAAGGATGCTGGGAAGAGATGGTATCTACTTCGATCTGATGAAAGACATCCATGACAAAACAACAGCCAACATCATTCTAAATGGACAAAAATTGAAAGCTTTCACTCTAAAATCGGGAACAAGACAAGGATATCCATAATCACCACTCTTGTTCAGTATAGTTCTAGAAACATTAATCAGAGCAATTAGACAAGAGAGAGAAATAAAAGGAATAAGGATAGGAAAGGAAGGAGATAAATTATCACTATTTGCATATGACGTGGTACTCTACATAGAACGTGCCAAAAACTCCATCAAAAGACTGCTAGAGTTAATAAACAAATTCAGCAGTGGAGTGAATACAAAGTCAGTACTCAAAAATCAATAGCATTCCTGTATAAAGACAACAAACTCACTGAGAGAGAAATTATGAAAATAATACCTTTCACAGTACCATCTAAAATAATGAAATACTTAGCAATCACCCTAACAAAGGAAGTAAAAGAGCTACATGTTGAATACTATAGTACTCTAAAAAAGGAGACTGAAGAGTATGTCACAAGATATAAAGAAATCTCTACTTGCTCTTGATTAGAAAGAACCAACATTGTGAAAATGGCCATACTCCCAAAACTGTTATACAGATATAATGCAATCCCAATTAAAATACCATTAACATGCCTTGGAGATCTAGACAAAACATCACTAAAATTCATTTGGAACCAGTGGAGACCTAGAAGAGCAAGGCAATTCTGGGCAAAAAAAGGCAAGGCAGGAGGCTTCACAATCCGTGACTTGAAATTATACTACAAAGTGACTGTAATAAAATCAGCATGGTACTGGCCAAAAAACAGACCTGAGGATCAATGGAATAGATTAGAAGATGCAGACACAACTACAAAGACACTTAGCCACCTTCTATTTGACAAAGGGGTTAAATATGTTCACTGGAAGAAAGATAGACTCTTTAATAAATGGTGCTGGAAAAATTGGCTTTCCACATGACAAAGACAGACTAGACCCATGTCTATCACCGTGCACTAAACTAAAGTACAAATGGATTGAACATCTAAATACTAAAATAGAAACACTAAATCTACTGGAGGACAAGGTAGGTAGAAATCTTGAAGACATAGAAGTAGGCAAAGAACTCAGGAACAAAATGCAAACAATATGGAAAGTAATTGAAAGAATCAACAAATGGGATCTCTTCTTATTAAAAAGTTTTTGCACTTCAAAAGAAATCACCAACAGAGTGAAATGAAAACCAACAAAATGGGAAAGAATTTTATCCAGCTGTCCCTCAGATGTAGGACTTATATCTAGAACATATAGAGAATTGAAAAATGTCAGGCCCCCCAAATTCAAAGACCCAATCCAAAAATGGGCATCTGAGATGAACATGCATTTTTCAGATGAACAAATACAAGTGGCAAATAAATACATGAAAAAATGTTCAACATCACTGGTCATTTAAGAAATGCAAATTAAAACAACATTGAGATTCCATCTCACTCCAGAAAGAATGGCCGGGATCATGAAAACAACCAATCACAAATGCTGTATCGCCTCTGGGGAAAAGGGAACACTTTTCCACTGTTGGTGGTAGTTTAGACGGGTGAAACCACTGTGGAAATCAGTGTGGAGATTGCTCAAAATACTGAGACTGAAAGTCTTATTCAATCAAGTCATCCCATTTTGGATATTTTCCCAAAAGTACTGAAAACATCATACCACAGTGGTGTATGTGCACCCATGTTTATAGCAGAACAATTCGTAATAGCTAAATCTTGGAAACAACCTGAATTACCATCAACAACAGCTTGGATAAAAAAGATGCAGTAATTTTATGCAATGCCATATTACTCAGTTATAAAAAAGGATAAACTTGAGTCTTACAGGTAAATGGAGGCATATTGAGACCATAGTCATAAGTGAAATAAATGAAACTTACATTTATAAATATCATATAGCCCACCTAGTGTAAATAATAATAATAAAAGTAAAAAAATTGAAAGAGTAATATGCTCGAAAAAGTACAATACATATTGTAACAATGAAAGGGAAAGAAAGTGCTCAAAGGGAAAGAACAAATGGGAAAGGGGAAAGGAGAAAAAGACGAAAGGAAAAGATTATATATGTAGGCGTACATTTATAACTGTATGTATGTATGTATGTGTATTCAGGATAGATAACTATACTACCAATCTCCATTAGTCCAACAAGAAGTACCGTTTGTGCTGTCACTGTTTGATTGTTTGATCATTTTTTAATGCCTAGAATTTGTAACCTGAACAACTACTTCTAAGATAACCATATGCAAAGTGTTAACTAGTGTTAATTTCCTACTATTTTTTTGAAGTTCTGTATCATTTCTACCCTGTTTACTCTTTTGCTTTTAAAAATAAAAAAAAGAAAAGGGTACTAGGGGAGGGGGAGTAAGAGAGAAGAAGGAAGGGAAAAATGATAAAGAAGGATCAAAATGGAAATATAGTTTTGTAAATTTGGAAAATAATAGTCGTTGAAGGGGTGCAAAGCAATTGAGAAAAAATGAAATGGCCATACTTCCAAAATGGACATACAATATTTATATACTTAATACAATCTCAAGTGCCAATAGCATTCCTCATAGAATTACTTAAATTTTATTTGAAAGACAATAAAATCCAACAAAACAAAACAAAACAGAATAAATCCAATCAAAACATAGCAGTGAAATTGGTACAGAACATCAATGCAGGATAATAGGAAAACAATGATGACTTCCACAGTATATCTTGTTATTTCACATTAGTTGTCCATTCCAACAGCTATAGGAAAATCAGACCAAAACAGCACAAAACCAATCAAAACAAAATATTGAGTAAAGCAAAAAAAAAAAAAGTACAAAACAAAACATTGAGAACAATATTAAACTTCAAAATCAAGATAGAAAAATATCCCCCATACTTGCCACATTGCATACTGTTATCCTCCATTCAGATGTTCAGGATGCTAGACCCAGGTCTATAAATTCAACCAAGCCTTCACTTGGTTTTTGTACCTCAGTTGCTATCAACTCAGGATGACCTCCAAACCAGCTGGTAGCTTACTGAATGAGGGTGTTTGGTGATTCTCAGCCTGAACACCAGTAGGCTCACAGGAGGCACTGACTTTTCTCTTCCTGGGCCCTGCATGGTCTGCATGGCTTACCAGAATGGTTGGCTAGTTGGCACATTGATCAGCTCCTCCCAGTGCCTGCATGGCCAATTCTTGGGAGTCACTATGTGACTTATCTCTTTCCGGGTCCCGCATAGTCTGCTCCTCATAAAATTTGAGAAAACAAAGGTATAGTGAAACAGAATAGAGACCCCAGACATAAAGCTGTACAACTACATCCAACTGATTCTTTGAAAATGTGGCAAGATTATGCATCACACAGAACAAAATTTTTAATAAATGGTGCTGGGAAAAATGGAGAGATATATGCAGAATTTAGAAACTAAACCTGTACCTTTCATCATGAAAAAGGATCCTGTCAGAATGGATCCAAGTCTTCTATGTGATACTGAAGTACTAGCACTATACATTTAAAAGGAAATAATCCATATAAGAACCATTTCAAGACAGTTCCTCTTTTAATGATTGTCTTCATATGACTCCAAAAGCATAATAAACAAATGCAAACATAGACTTATGAGATTACATTAAACTGAAATGCTTCTGCACACCAAAAGGAAGAGTCATCTAAGTGAAGAGACAGCCCACAAAAGAGTAGAACATGTTTGCCAACATTTCATCTAATCAAGGGTTCATATGAAGAAGGTATGGAGAATTTAAAAAACTTAACAAAAATCCAAGGAGTCCGATTAACCAGTAGGTCAATGTTGTGAATAAATGTTTCTCAAAATAATGTATGAATTTGGCCAAAATACATTTGATAATACTAGTGCCACATGTTTTGCTCAGAGTATAAGGGCAATGTTGTTATGAGTGTAGTATATGGATTACTAGAAATAACAATAGAAAAGGGAGTGTGGCTAGAGATTGAATTTGAACATTGGATTCTCTCTATATATATTGAAATTTTATAGTAAACTGAACAAATTTAATTAATACATATCAAAGAGTAAATGGGCTTAAGAGGTAAAGAAAGACATTCAATGGCATCTATTCCAAAAGTGATTTTCAAATACT
>RJWT010053502.1:0-10441 GCA_004365215.1 Cuniculus paca | reverse complement strand
TTTGCTGCACTGGGGATTGAACTCACAACCTTGCGCTTGCCAGGCAGGCGCTTAGACCGCTGAGCTAGGTCCCCGGCCCTTGTGTTTTTGAGACAGGGTCTCACTATGCCGTTCAGGCTGGCCTTGAGCTCACTTTGTAGCCCAGGCTGGTCTCGAACTCACAATGATCCACCTGTCTCAGCCTCCTGAGTGCTGGGATTACAGGCGTGAACCACGCCCGGCTAAGAACAGATTATTTTTGAGGGCTGAAATTATGTCTTCAATTTTTCTGCTCTCCAGAACACCTCTCATAGTGCCTCATTATGAAAGTACTCTGTAAAAATTTGAAGATTTGTTAATGCCAAATTTTAATTCTACATTGAATGTTGGAATTGAGTTCTAAAATTTTGGAGTTAATTCATTTTTATTAATGGAGGGGGAAAAAATGAAGTTGGCTTTCATATTGTTAAGAGGACCTGGTGTCTGAACTACTTTTTGCCCAGAACTACCTTATCAATTCCAAATGGAACGCTCCATTTCCAAAGTTCTGTGGCCAGTTCCAGTTCTGAGGAAGGACATTCAGACACTCAAGCCAAGTCACACAAGCAGAGAAGAGGGTGTGTTCTCAGCCAGCGTGGAGCCTGAAGTTCTTCACATCTGTGCCTTCAACCAGATGTCATGGTGGCCTGCTACCAACACTCACATTAAGTCAACTTGCAGCAAGTCAAGTTATGCCAACCTAACTTGTACTAAATAGGCTAAAACTTGAGCCAAAAATTCAATGGGAAGTCTGTCAATAATTAACTCCGATGACTGAACAACTTGGTTAATGCAAACACACTATAAACAGACATTTCTTTATCCACAAGAATTGATAAAAGCGGTGTTTGTCAAGGTGTGAATGTAGTTATATGACATGACCTGTATTTTCTCTACCCTTCCTCCTGCTTTCCCTTCCTTTCAGAATTTAGTTGTTTTTCTTTCCCCTCAGCTTCCCTCCTATTTGCAGTTATAATACATTTGGAGGGAAACAGAAAATGACTAGAAATAACATCACTTTTTTGTTCTGCTAATAAAATTAGTTTCTATGTTTCTTGAGGTAATTTATTAATTTATCACGCACTCTAACAATAATTATGTGAATTGAAAATGAAATATTAGCTAAAAATAATTAAAGTTTCCTTTTATAGATCCTAACATGAAAAGTAAGACTTTAAAATTTTGTTCTCTTTTCTTCTCCCTGTCACATGCATGACAGATTCTGAGCAGGTTCTCTTTCTCAGCCTTTGTGTTCTTCAAACTACTTGACTTTGGTACTCTGAGCACAAATATCCAAGGCAGGCTGGTGAGGAAGTGTCAAGTTGTTTAAAACACTTCTCAGAGAATTAGGAGAGAGTATGCCAGGAATTAGGAGCAGATTTTGGTAATTCTGACATTCTGGGCTTACTACCTGCTAGCTAAGGGGACAAGAAGCACAAAGTCATGTCTATAGGCTTGTGTCGCAAGGAGGGAAATAACTAGCTAGTAGACTCTCAGCATGGATTTCCTGCACTGACCTTAACAAACCCAAATGAACACACGGCAAATCTCCAGTCTCCCACAGGGCCTGCGTGTGCAAATCTACAAGCACACACGCATGCATGCATGCACACACACACACATGCTTCACTACTTGAAGTAAAATCTTTCTATATCCCATGTATATGAAAAAAAAGGTTTTAAGTCCTGAGCCCCCATGCTTGGTTTATCCACTGATTCCCGCTGTGCTAGATCTGGATCCCTCTCATGTGTGAGTTGAATGGGAAGAGCTGCTCGGGATCCACCTCCCTGCTAGAACACCAGAAGAGTTTAGACACAGCCAAGGGGCCTGGGCGCTTCTCCCTGGCTCCTTCCACAAACCCTTTCTAGTCGAATGCCAGCAAGATCACCAGGCTTGCCCCGAGCTGTTCATTTGCTCCTGACTTTGAATGACCTCAGTCAAAGGGCCACTCTGGTCCTCAGTGAGTTAAACTGTCTGTCTTTTTACCCTACCCCACCCCTTAATAAGTTTGCTAATGTATAACTTATCTTCAGAGATAGAGATAAGAAGTTCCAATCAGGAGCAATTTGTGTCTAGAACAAACCTTTGGTTTAATACCCAGGACCCGGAGCAACTGAGATGAAATAGGGAACTGGGCTTGGGCCAAAGTCTAGAGGGACAAAGTCAGTGGGTTTCTGGGGTGGATTCACAGGCTATGAGAGGAGAAAATCGGCCCTCCTTGACTGTTCCACTCTGCTCCACTTTGCATTCCCTGCAGAGCCATCACAATCAGCCTGAAGCCTGGCCATCAGCCACAAGACTCAGAGCACCCAGTAATCAAGATACCATTTTTTCCTGATTTGCAGTATCTCCAAGTTTCTAAATATGAACTTCCTTTCTTTCAAACCAAGAGAATTTAATCTTCTAAGCAACAAAGTCTTTAGAGAGGGTGGGCAGAATCACCCCGCAGACTCATTCCTTCCATCTCGTTCCCAGGTCGCCCACCTACCAGGCACAACCACCCTGTGCGGGGACCTGCAGTCAGTCAGCAGCAGATCTCTGCTGCCCATGGAGGGGGCTCAAATAGCCAAACCAAATGATGACAGAAAATCATTCTCCTTCCTGCCCATTCCAAGGTCCCTAGAACTTGATAGGAGGTAAACTCACACAAAGAATATTTTTTACTTTGGAAAACAATAGTTTTATTTTTGCAAATTACCAACTACAAAAACCTTATCTGAAAACAGAAATGCTACATGAATGGAACTGGTAAGGATCGTAGCCATCAGACCACATACCCCAAAGAGTGCTGGCTCCTTTGACATAGGCTCATTTAATACTTTAAGGGGCCATAACAGTTTTCTGTTTTCTCTGTCATAAGGTGACTTATTAAATAGATTTGGACATACTGTAGATTACAAAATATTTTCTGAAGATAAGAATTATGGATTTGAAAGTCGGACAATGAAATTATAGCTTTGAAAATGTTAGTCATATTCCCCAGCAACGGCTTGATAAAATAATTTGACTATGTAGAAATATGGACGCTAAGGCTAACTGGAAAACTCAGAAATCATTTAGCTGAATATCCCCATTTTGTTAGAAAATTAGACCTAAATATTAAGGGAATTGCCTAAACAGATTCCCCCAAGTATATTCACCCGAGCTTTGCTGTGAGGCTCAGCATCTCATCTCCCCACAGGGCCTGGCCCTCCTCCTGCACCCCAGCAGACAGCACCAGAGCAGGGCCACTGGCACACAGCACCCACATGGTCACCCAGTTTTTATGGCTTTAATGATGGCCCAGCGTTTCTTCTGCTTAAAGTTGATCATCAGTTCGACAGCTTCTAAAATGGCCCCAGTAATCCTTGCCTTCTGCTACACCAGCCCTGAAATAATCCATTCCCTTGGAGTATGGGTTGAATTCACTTTTAAGGAGAATATAGCAAAAATGATGCTCTGTCAGTCTCAGGATTATATAACAAAACATCTTTGACTTTCATCTTGCTGGTACTCTCTGCCTATCTCTGCCTGCCTCATCAGGGCTCAGGGAAGTCCCCACCAGGCTCTGAGCTGCCCCGTGAAAGACAAGAAACTAGCAGATCCAGACAGCAACCAGAAAAGCAGAGATCTGCGAGGTCTGCCTGGACAAGCACAGCACAACTTCTCCCCCAGTACTAAGGGGTCTGAGCCCTCTGGTACCAAATCTGCAACCTGTGTGAGACCCTGAGCTGAAGCGTTCACATACACTGCACCTAGATTCCTGACCCACAGATATGAAGAGGTAACGCGTGTTGACTGTTTCCAAGCTGCTATGTTTGATGGGACAATTTGTAAAGCAGCAATAGATAATTATTACGCATTATGTTAGGATCCAACAAAGGAGTGATCATTGAGCAAGAGATGGTTTTCCTTTGTACCTTAGAATTGACAACTCCAAATTAACTCTCCTTCTGTCTTCACTAGCACTCACCTCTGGGTGCACCTTTCCCCAGACCTATGGGTCTGACGCTGCTCCCTACCCCAGACCTCCTTCCCCAGTGGGGCATAGCCTTTTTAGTATCTCTGTCAGACCATGTGTTTGGCATATGGGTCAATGGACTAAGGCTCATCTGAGTGTAAGGTGTGGCCTAGCAGGGTGTTCATGTTGTGCCTCTTGAGTCCTCTATCCCCGCCACCTCATCCTCCCATTCCTCCCAGTCCTCCTGCCATGACTGGGCTGACTTTAGCATAACTTCAGGGACCACAGAAGTAGTTATGTCAATGTGACAAGCAGATCAGCTAAACGAGTGACAGAGAACAGAATTCTGGGGATGGTAAGGCTATCGGGCAATGGTGCTCCCCCACTTTCCACCCCCCTCCATCACCACCCATGTAGTCACCAAATCTTCACCCTTAACACTCCTTGCAGCAAACTTTTCTACAGTTAGCCTTCTCTGTAATAAAGCTGGAGAAAACAGGTCATCCTGACTGCTCAATAGGAACTCCTGACACCTTCATCCTTCTTTCCCTGTCTCTTGGGGAAATGTCATGAGGAACATGGTACTACCTAATGGCTAGAGGGACAGTGAGAGTAAAAATCAAGATAAAAAATGGAAAGTGACACATATAGAGAAATGAAAATGAGATAAAAGAGATGAGAAGATGAAAGAGAATACCACAGTTACTCTGGAGCAGAGTCACTTCTTTTCTTGGTAATGGACTGGGAGACACACACCTGACTTGGTTGGCTCTCTGCTTGACATTACATATTGTGTCATTTAGTCAGGCAACTAGAAACTGCTCAGAAATGTGGTCACAACACACTCAATCCTCTGTATCTGTGGTTTCAACATCCATGAATTCAGCCAACTACAGATGAAAAAATATTTAGGTAAAAAATATAGTGGACGTGTACAGACTTTTCCTCCTATCATTATTCCCTAAACAATAAAGTATTACTACTATTTACATAACATTCTCATTGCTACTATAAGTGATCTGAAGAAGGTTTAAAGGTATGGCAGGATGTCCATAAGTTCTATGCAAATACTATTCTATTTTACATAAGAGATTGAACATCCACAGATTGGATGCTTAAGACAGTCCCCCGTAGATACCAAGGGATGACTATTTATCTTCATTTCTACTTTTGTCTACAAGCTTCTCTATGAAACTGAGTGGCCTACTTTTAAGAGTGTGCTTTTCCCTGAGTGAGAAAAAAATAAAGACTTTAAAAAATTTTTTTTGAATCATTGTTTTATCAACTCAAGAAAGCAGTGTTTAAAAAACCACAGATTGAAATTTCCATTGTAACACCTGTGATCCCCCCTGACCAAGAGGCCAATTCTAACTTTTTATCTTAAGTGCTGATTTTATATTGCTGATTTTTTAATGATACTATAAATAATTTCTGGGCTCAAAATGTTGTGGAAATAAATGGGATTTATGTTCTTTTTTAGTGATAGTTGGAGTAACAATAGAAAAAAGGGAATAAAAATCTTTTAGTATGAATTTCTGCTCGCCTAACTTTAAGACTGCTATGGTTTATGTCTAGAATGTTTCCTAAAAGCTTCATGTGTTTAGAAGTGGGGCTTTTGGAAGGTGATTGAGTCATAGGAGTGCTACAGCTGACTTGCTGCTAGAAGGTGGGGTCTGGATGGAAGAGGCAGGTCACTGGGGTCATGACCTGGAAGGGCATATCTCTCCCCTTGGCTCCTCCTTGATCTCTCTCCACTTCCTGACCATCATGACATGAGCAGCTTTCCTCTACTAGGCCCTTCCATTATGCCACTCCTGCCTTGGAGCCAATCAGTTATGGACTGAATCCTCTAAAATAAGTGAGCCAAAATAAACCTATCCTCCTCTAAGTTGTGAGTGTCAGGTATGTTGTCCCAGCAATGAAGAAAATAAGATGAAGATTATTTTCTCTTCTTCCTGTCCAAAGCTCACATCTTTTTACTAGCACCAGTATTCCCAGAGCCCTCCTCTTGCATGCCAGCATCAGAAGACTGGTAATCCTTTGTTAAATGGTCATGTAGCTGACACTTCAACTGGAAGCCCCAATAAGCTATCTTCCCTGGACTGTGAGAGGAGGTTGTGTTGAACTTAAGGAACCCATAGGCAAGCGTGAGGCAGAGTAACACTGCATCATTCTTCTAGTAGGAACCAGGAAGGTGATATGTGCCTATTCCTTTCTCTGTGGCAGTGACTGAATTCTGACTGGTCACACTCTGATTTCATCCTTTCCTTCATCATTCTTATGAACTGGCAATACTCTGGCAAGAAAAAGAAGAAATACTATAATTAAGACTTTTTTTGGGTTTGTGAAGAGGAGGTAGATTTGAGGAGTGCAGGTATATATTAGAAACTCTCTCATGGGAACACCTGGAAAGGACCTACTTAAGAGTTCTGGTAAGGGCATTTAGACATTAATATAAGCTCCACAAAGAAACTTAATGGCAAACATCCTTCAAATCCCATCGCCTTCTTGCTCTTTAGCTCTCCCATCATAATTCTCATCTGCCAGCAACCTGGGTTGAGTGATCTTTTCATAATCTTTGACTGTGGGGAGCCAGAGAGCACATGTAGGGGAAGGTTCTAAGCTGTAATTTCACTTTATCAAGAGGGTAAATAGTGAGTGAGGAAGATAAAGCTGACTTATATTTCTAAAATTAAAATTAACCATTCACATGTGTCAGTGTTCACAAATATTACTAGTAGCCAATTGTCTGTCATGCATCCCAGTAGATTTTGCAATGTAGCATCATGGTGAGCATATAGGTCTGGGATTCAGTCCCTAAGAGTAGTGATGGTGAATCTTTTAGAGACCAAGTGCCCAACTGCAACCCAAACCTAACTTATTTATTGCTAAGTGCCAACACTGCAATTAAACCTAATATTGAGGTTTTAGCTTACAAAAAACAACTGTTATCCAATGCTCAGCTGCTGGGTTTGCTTGGCTCGTTTGCTGACAGAGAGGGCTCTGTGTGACCACTGCAGCACATGTGCTATATGTTCTCCACCACTGCTTTAGAGTGTAGCTTGGTGAAGTTATTCAAGCTCTGAAGTCTTGGTTTCTTGTGAAAGAGGGAGATGGTGACAATAATTCACAGTTCATAAAGTTGATGATATTATAAAATATAATGACAGCTACCGTTGGGAAAGAATACCATAAATTGTTCAATTATGGCAGAAATTATGAACATGTTCCATGCACATTCAGGTTAATAAAATATTGCCTACACCAGCCCTGTCCAGCAACTCCAAGCAGCCAGGGAGCCTTGGTGCACCACTCTGGACCTGATAGGGCCATGCCCAGTGACCCCAAGCAGCCAGGGAGCTTCGATGTGCCAAATGGTGTGAGCTCAAGGCCTGCACAGCATACTCCACCTAGTGATGGAGCCTTGGTGGCCACCCAGGACCCAATAGGCACCTGCCCAGTGAACCCAATAAGCCAGGGAGCCTCGGCACATCATGTGGGGCATGCTGAAGGTCTGCCCAGCATACTCCACCTATTCGGGGAGCCTCCAACTGGCACTCAGGACCTGGTAAGGCCTGCCTAATGACCTCCACTCAGCTGGGGAAATCCCTTCAAGTACAGACAGCCATCCTCCACCCAGGAAACAACTGAGACTTTGCATTCGGCTGCCCCAGGGGAATACAGGAAAATGACAAAGCAAAAGAGCAAATGCAGCCTCAAACCTCCAGTCCATCCCAAACAAGCCTAGGACACATGGACATAGAAGAAAGTGTAAGTCACATTCCTGGAGCTCCTGAAATTATAGCAACTGACATAAATAAACAACCCATGAAGCTGTAAAGGGAATCAGATCAGAAATAATCTCCCAGGTAAAACAAGAAACAATAAACGTAATCAAAGAAATGCTGAACACATCTAAAGAAGACAGTTAAACACATAGAGGAGCACTGAAAAATGATGGAAACCAGGAATTAACAAAATAAGAAAGAACTAAAATGCGTGAAACAGATTCAAAGAGATATACAGGAAATCAAAAATTCCATCAAAACCTAGCAGAACCACCTGAATGAATGTGAAGATAGACTTTCAGACCTCAGAGACAAGATGCAGCTAGTGAACAAGAAAGGGAAGGTCTTTTAAAACTAACAAAGAATCAGGAAATAACAATTCAACAGTTGCAAGATGATGCAAAGAAAAACAATGTAAGTTGATAGGTGTAAATGAAAAAGGTGACAACACAAATGTTATAAAAAGACTATTTATAGAAGTAATAGCCGAAAATTCCCCAGCATGGGAAAGAAACAGACATACAGATAAGCAAAGCATATAGAACTACATTTAGCCATAACCAAGATAAATCTACAGCCAGACATATAATAATTAAGATCCCAGAAATTCAGCACAAGAACAAAATATTAAAAGCTGTTAGAGAAAAAAAACAGATCACCTGTAAAGGAAAACCCATCAGAATCACAGCAGACTTCCCAACACAAACAATCAGGTCAAGAACAGCATGGAGTGAAGTACTTCAAATCCTAAAGGAAAACAGCTTCCAACCCAGATTGATGTACCATGCAAAACTATCCTTAAAATTGGTGGAGAAATAAGATACTTCCACAGCAAAGAACAGCAGAAGAATTTCATGACCACCAAACCAACACTGCAAAGAGTACTGAAAGATATTCTAGATAGACATAAAAGTAACTATGAATTCAAGAACATCAACAGAAAAAAAACCACCAAGCAGGGAAAACAATTAAACACAGGAGAAAGATAAAGAACCAACAGCAGAAAGATAACATGACAGAAATAAGCCAATATATATCACTTATAACCATTAATGTAAAAGGCCTCAATTCACCAATTAAAAGAAACAGACTGCCAGAATGGATCAAGAAACAACATCTAACCATATGCTATCTACAAGAAACCCATCTAACCCAAAAGGAAATTCATAGACTGAAAGTTAAAGCTTCATGCATTAGGAACCCCCAAAAAAGCATGGGTAGCTATTCTGTTTGCAGACAATGTGAACTTCAAACCAAGAATGGTCAAAAGAGATCAAGAAGGTCACTGCATACTGGTTAGGGGAAAATTTCAAGAGGAAGAGATAACAATCTTAAATATATATGCACCAAATATGGGAGCACTCAGTTATATAAAACAAATATTAATAGAAATGAAAAATGAGATAAGCAATAACACAATTGTAATGGGAGACCTTAACACCCCATTGTCACAAAGAGACAGATTAACTGGACAGAAAATCAGCAAAGAAATAACAGAACTATATCAAACTTGTGAACAAATGCACTTGGTAAACATGCACAGAGGGTTCCACCCAACAACATCAGAATGTACATTCTTCTCAGATTTACATGGGACATTCTCTAAAATAGACCATATGCTAGCCCACAGAACATGCTTAAGTAAATGCAAAAGAATCAAAATTATCCCAAGCCTATCATCTAATCATAGTGCCATGAAACAGAAAATCAATGACAAAAAAAAACTGGAAAAACTCATAAACACATGGAAATTAAATAATAGACTCCTGAACAATCAATGGGTCACAGAGGAAATTGAAGAAATTAAACAATACCTACAAGCAAATGAAAATGCAAATACAACTTACTTTCTGTGGAATGCAATGAAAGCAGTCCTCAGAGGGAAATTTATTGTGCTGAATTTCCAGGTCAGGAAAATGGAATAAACACTAATAAATAACCTGATGCTGCACCTCAAACATCCAGAAAAAGAACTTGCTCAATCCCAAAGCCCAAAGAAGGGAAGAAATTATAAAGATTAGAGCAGAAATGAACACAATTGAGACTAAGAAAACAATACAAAGAATTAACAAATCAAAGAGTTGGTTCTTTGAAAGAATAAATAAAATTGATAAGCCCCTAGCCAACCTTATTTTAAAAAGGAAAGAAAAAACTCAAATTCATGCAGTAAGGAATGAAAAGGGTGAAATCACTACAGACCCTGTGGAAAGACAGAAGATTATCAGTTAGAAAAACTTTACTCTCATGAAGGTCTGATAACACAGAAGAAAGGGACAGATTCCTAGAAACATACGAATTACCAAAGGCTGGATCAAGAAGATGTAAAACTGCTGAATAACCCAATTTCAGTTAAAGAAATTGAAAATTTAATTAGAACCTTACCAAGAAAATTCCAGGTCCTGGATTCACTGCTGAATTCTATAAGAAATTCAAGAAAGGCTTAATGCCAACACTCCTCAAACTCTTCAATGGAATGGAAATTACTTCAATGAATGAAATTCACCCTAATTCATTCCTGGAAGCAAGTATTACCCTAATACCAAAACCAGAGAAAGATCAACCAAAACAGAGAACTACAGGTCAAATCTCTCTAATGAACATAGATGCAAACATCTTCAATAAGATACTAGAAAACAGAATGCAGTGAATCAAGAAGATTATACATCATGACCAAGTGGGATTTATCCCAGGAAT
>RJWT010053501.1:0-10415 GCA_004365215.1 Cuniculus paca | reverse complement strand
TTCGAGATTAGGAGGGCTTTTGTTTGTTCTTAATGAATAATTTATCCGGGCCGCGTAAGTTGCATGTCCTGGGAGAGTCTGTCCCTGCGGTGGGAAACCCTCTCATGGACGTCCCTGTCACAAGAAGTGTGTGTGTGTGTCTTCCCTAACCCCCAACTACCCTGTAGTGAAACTGGTTAATGTGGCTGACTAAAAGCCTACAGCAACCCGAGGACCGTTAATTATTTCATTACCCATCACTTCGTTTTAAACACAGTTTCAAAACAACAAACACATGCATTATTTTCAGTCTTCAGCTGAATTTTAGCAAAAATTATTCACCTATCTTAATTGTTTCCAAATTTTGTTTGTTTGTTTGAATAGATGGTGGGAAAACTCTAACATATTTCAACTATGACCATGCTGGGGATTTTCAAACTGTCACTTTTGAAGGACCTGAAATTCGGAAGATTTTCTATGGGAGCTTTCACAAGGTCAGTAAGGCTTTGAATATACCCATGTATCTTTTCTTCTCTTTTCTGTTGGGGAAAGCGGCAGAGACGTATTTTTGAAAATCCACGGTGCTTTGGAGCTCGTTTCCCCTGGAGTGAAGATTGTAACCTTTGGGGATTGTTAGCAATGCCCAGAGGTTCCAGTGAGGCGCTGCTGAGTAGGGACCACGACAAAGGCTCTAGGAGACATAGACAGACATGACCCAGGGTCTGCATTGTGTCTGATGCAGGAAGCATCACTGGTCTCCCTGGCCACCAATGCACGTGACAAGACTGACTGATCACACTGGTATTTTTACACATGTACAAGGCAACCTGTCTTAAAAAGTCACCCTGCAGGCAGGCATGGTGGCGCACCCTTGTAATCCCAGCACTTAGGAGGCTGAGGCAGGAGGATCACTGTGAGTTTGAGACCAGTGTTAGTCATATGAAGGAAGACTTTCTTCCATTTCCAGTGTTCATAAAACCAAACAGCCAACCAATCAACAAGAAAAAGAAAAAGAAAAGAAAGGGCTTATCATGGTATTATGAAACTGATTGCTTAACAATAAATTTACCAATGGAAAATCTTAATGAAAATTCAACTTGTAGAGGTCAGCTTTGATTTGGTGATAGACTTATGTTCTAAGTGAATAAATACTTCACTTCCTTCATTTCTCATTGATGTTCAATTCACTGTATTTTTTATACTTCGAATTTTAAGTATGGTCCCAAAGTGTCTCTCAAAAAGTTAATAATTATATCAGTGCACGCTTAAGTGCAGCTATAGAGGCAAAATATTTTTGAAAATGTTGCAGTGCCTCCTTTTATAAAGCAAAGGTCTTGTCGTGGGGGTTATTTATAACATGTGAGTCATTTCCTATAAACCAGCAGTCCATACAGCAAGGGTAATATGTACCAGGTTTCCTAGCACTCAGCAGGAAATTTGTGTCATATATAATAATGAAGAGTATTCTGAGGCCCCAAAACACAAAAGAGTCAAGTTCTAGCCTTCTAAATACCATGATAAAGATATTAATCAGAAGCAAGGGGCGTGATGGAATTTCCTTCATCAGTCTTTCTCTACTTGAGTAATGGGTAACTCTTTTTCTTTTTTTTTTTTTTTTTGAGACAAGGTTTCACCATGTAGTTCAGGCTGGCCTGGACTCACTATGTAGCCCAGGTTGGTCTCGAACTCATGGTGATCCTCCTGCCTCAGCCTCCCAAGTGCTGCGATCACAGGCATGTGCCCATGCCTGTTGGGTAACTTTTTTGTTCTTTTTTTTTTAAGGAAAAATGTTCTCAAGAACCTCACTGTTGACTTATATTACTTTTATCTTTATGAAACTTAAATAAAAAGTTTGTTTAAATCCAAGTGCTTCCAACTCTTATGGAATAAGGAAACAAAAAGAAATTTGAACAAAACTGGTCAAATTAAAAGTAATACTATTTTACTATAAAGATGGTATTATTTCACTGACAAGCAATGTCTGCTTCCAGTGTAGATCGGTATTAGCTGCTATAACCCTCATAACATTCATTCATGTTCCTCAATACTTTTTCATGGCCAGGCCCTGATATCTTCCTTTAGGTGATGCTTTTGTCTTTCACTGGAGGTGAAAGCATTATTTACTTACTAATTTCACTCTTTCTGCTCAGGAGCCTGCCCCAGATAGGAGCCTGCCATGGTACTTGTCACACAGAAGCCATCATGAATCCAAGGGTTTTTCTAAGGTGTTACAAGTAAAACTCGGTCAGAATGTGTGACCCGGTTTACCCAGAACACAATTCCTTCCAGTGTCACCTGCAAGGATAACTCAGATTTTCCAAAGCCTCATGACGAATGCGCAGCCTCCTGAAAACAGTGTCCTGTGGGTTGTGCGATTGTAGCTCAAGACACACTCCCTGCATTCAACCAAAGGGCTTTGGCTGGTTTGGGGCTGAAGTCAGCAGAGCCATCCCTCCTCCTTCTCAGAACCCAGTGCTCCTCTCCTCACCTTGAAGTAAGGGCCATCAAAGAGTGACTTGCCAATCCTTGGTAGTCCCTTCGGTGGCTTTTGGTGGTCAGTCACATGCCTCTTTAAACTTTAATATTATCTTGCTTAGCGTAATATGCACTCAGTAAAGATATAACAGCAACTCTGATTACCCAGATGTTCTTGCTTTGGAGGAAGGCTAGATTTTAAAAAGTGAAGCCTTCCAAGTCATCTGAAAGGAATGTCTAATGAAAAATTGCAGTGATGCTTAAACGGGGGGTAATCACAGAGGCAGTAGAAGTGCTGTCATTGTCTCCAGCACGATGCACGGTGACAGAATGCCTTCTCTTCTCCTTCCTAATCTGCCTGGCCCCTATTTCCTCCCACCTGTTAAACCTCCTAAAGCATTCTCACTTTTCCCCAGCTACATGTGGTCGTCAGCAAGACTTTGGTCAAAGTGGTCGTTGACTGCAAGCAAGTGGGCGAGAAGGCGATGAATGTATCGGCTAACATCACGTCGGATGGAGTAGAAGTCCTAGGCAGAATGGTTAGGTCCAAAGGACCCAATGGAAATTCGGCACCAGTAAGTAGATGCACAAGTCAGCCTGAATCACAGGGGTGGGCGAGATGCCTTGAAAGTATTTTCCCAGAGGGAAGTTTAGCAAAGGAACAGATGGGAGGGTGGATAAACAGACGAAAGATTCTTTAAATGAACTAAAACGTGTACATTCAGAGCTCTTGGCAAAAGGCTTCTGCTATATTACAAGGAAGTTATGTCAGGAATTAAGGAGGTTTATCTTCTAAATGTGTTTCAGAATTATTAAAATGGTGCAATATGCATCACGTGTTTGTCACCTAAGTGATTTGTTACTGGGGATCAAAACTATAAATGAACCTCATTTATATAAGAAAATAGAAATTATACAAACCTTTTGAGTATTATACATGAAAAATGGACAGAAGTCTCTACTTTGGTTTTGATTCCGGCATTTTAAAGCTAGGTGTTTGCTATCAGTAATGTGGTTTACCCTTTAATCATTAATAGTTACTTATACCACAAATCATTCCAAGATAATTTAGTCTTCATCATATAAAATGGAATTTAAATCTGGAAGACTTTCGGTTGGCAGAGAAATCACATTCCTTTCACCCAGTACCCACAAAAATGCATAGTGTATACAGGTTTTTGTTTTAACACAGTGCATTTGCAGTTAATTAGCAGCATCCTGTAATTTGAGTCATTCTATAAGTAGTAAGGCTTTTTTCTTATAAGCAATTCCAACTATTCTCATGTATATTTGTCTTTTATATATAAGAAGAATGAAGACACTCATGAATTGTTATTGTCTCTGCTTTCATAGATCTGTAGAATTAGCCAGCTATGCAGAACTTTAGAAATACCAAAGTCCTTTTAACTGAAGATAACCTTGTACAAGTGAGGATTTGCACGGTGACAAATAAATAAATACATAAGATTGTAACAGATTGATTGCAGGGGAGGGGACAGGAGGTGGCAGATTCCCCCACCTCGCAAAGGTCCCTTCAAGAAATAGTGTTCTGTTGTCCTCTGACATTTGCCACCCCAGGAAGCAGCCCCCAGGGGCAGAGTGATTTGCTTGGGGACAGTATGCTGTTTGGTGACATTTTTCTTGTGCATCTTCTGCTTCCTTCCCTTCCAATGTGAATGCAGTTATGAGCTTATTAACTTCCATAACGTGATTCACGCTGCCCCACATCTCTTTGCCCTGAACTACCACAATACCTTCCATTGCTGTCAGACCTTGATGGGCAGATGTGTGCTCATTAGCTTAACACTGAGCACTGAAAGTTCTTTAGTTTCCACTGTGCTTTGGAGGTTAGATTTTGGAAAGAGAGTATAGAAGCAATGGGAGGCTCTCTTGTTTTCAAGTATGGTGAGAGATTTTAGGAGTGGTAAAATTATTCTAAGGGATTTCAGGAATGCTTACATGGTACTAGGGAATTGTATTTGTGCTGATTATACACACACACACACACACACACACACATATATATATTTTCTTTATGGAAGTTGCTTGCAGGACTTTATAAGAATACACAATTAGCAAACTAAGGCCATTATGTATGGATAAATGATGTATAGATAGATAGGATCTTGGAAGTACGAAGTCTAAGAAAGAAGCAATTTTAGGTATGTGAAATTTGAAGTCCAAACTGCTTCATTCTGTTATAATAATTTTCTTCATTAAATGTGAGTAAATAAAGCAAATAGAGATCCCGACTCAGACATTTGAAGACAAGCAACTATTATTACTGAAAGAAGTCAATAATACATTTTCCATCTTCTCTTCTACCTTTTATAGACCACTAGCATCTGTATAAACTTAAATATTATTCAGTGCATAAAACTGAAATAAACTCTTTCAGTTATGCATGTTCCATTTCTCTAACCAGAATATAAATCCCCAGAATAGACACCTGACATAAACTTCCTTTGAAACCACCCTCTTCTACCATAGCCTAGTAATAGCGAATAAATCCCTATAAACAGGGCAAATTCTCAAGAAATACATGGCAGAAATTAAACGGAAAGTTCTCTGCTTGAATTATATCATATACTTTTTAAAAATTTACACCCACTGTGTGGCATGGCCAGCATCCTAGTAACATCTACCATACTCTCTTGTAATTGTAATTTGTGTTTTACAAGTATAATTTTATAATAATAACATATTTCAAATTACACTGTATGTAATAACTATATTCCAAATATATGACCAGGAAAAATCAAAGAATAGGTTTCCGAAAGCAAAAGCTTTCAGGGTTACTGGTCCTAAATCTTCACTTCTGAGCATGAGAGAAATGTAATTAAACTGTTCACCCTCTGTGGTGACTTCTAGCCAGATGTAGACAAAAGGGAATTTATAGGCGCCCATAATTAAAGGGTTCTTTGTAAGGCTAGCAGGAAAAAACTCACAACTTTTGTTAGACTCTAGAAGTTCACAAAGGATTACTAATAGATTTTCAGTTGCCCACTTACTAAAAGATTTAATTGTGTTGAAATAAATGGCATTAGGTTAGATCTCGGGAATGTGGAAACTCAGACTCGCTTTTTGGGGGGTGGGAAATACTGCATAATTATTTCGGCACAAGGGGAAAGAGGACCAGGTCTTCGTTTGGAAACTGCTCGATCTCAGTACTTCAGTCACCAGCAAGGAGGAAAGCAGCTGTCACGTGACGGGACCGTAGCCCACAGGTTAGCATCGCCTGCCAAACCCAACAGTGATTCAACCAATGCCAGATGTCGGGAGACTCTGAAGATTCCATCTTCGTAGAAAATATATTCTTGTTAAGCCATAGTTGAGGGGAGGGTAGATTCATGGATCTAGGGGTGCAGTAACTACTGTGCCTAAGTTACCCGCATTCTGAGTAAGAACAGCCTGTGCTGAGCAGCGCGAGGTTTTACCAGCCGTGGGGCTCAGGGGAGCCGGACTAAGAGGTCGGTTCAGCTTTGCCGTCAAAGGACACATGCAAAGAACACAGCAGCTGGGCCGCTCCTGCCGATCTTTTTTCTCCGAAGAGGTCCCTGCAGCTTTTGCTGATACCGAGTGAGATGACTCCAGAAACCTTTTGAGCTTCAGGCATAGGGTCATGTTTCTTGCTTAGGTAATTACCTGGTTGGCACTTATTTAGCCCTCTGCTATTCAGATGAAAGAGAAATGCAAGCTATGTGATGGAGCCATCTGTCACTTTATTCACTTAGTTAGGAGGCTCAGGTGCAGCTTTCTTTGGTCCTCCTGAATCCAGGTTCATCCAGCACCGGCCGCCTCCACCACACGGCCCAAGCTCCACCTCACTGAGATCCAAGTTGGTGCCGCATCTGCCCTGGCCCACAGGAGTGGCCCGTGGGTCTGTCTCCAGACAAGGTGGGCAATGACATCGCCACGGTCACCGGTGACTGGGCAGGTCTGAGGATTGTGCTGACACTGACCCTTCAGGGCAGACAGGCCCAGCGGACGAGGTGCCTTCTGCCCCTGCCCCGGTCATCCAAGCCCCTCAGGAGCCGCTAAGCAACAGGAAGAAGCAGAAAAACATTAAACACAGTGGAAATGGCGCTTTCGGTGAGATTGTCCACACTACCCAACAGATGCAGCACCGGTCACTAGCCAGAGAATTTTCCAGAACCATCAAGGAGATCCTGAGGGCCGCACAGTCTGTGGGCTGCAGTGTGGACGCCGGGCGGCCCCAGGACATCACAGATGACATGGACAGCGGTGCTGGACCACGCCCAGCTAGCTAACAAGCACAAGGAAACATTTCAATAAAAAGATGATCTGGCGCCAAAAATATCTTAGGTAGAAACCAGCTGTAGACTAGTTGGTGATCCTACAAAAGCAAGCGTTCAGTGATTTTTAAAACGTGACAGTGGGTTTTCACATGAATCACTAACCTGTGGAGCGGTGATGGCTGCTACGATTTACCCTATGCCAACGATAGGTTAGGAAGGGTGGAGTTTTCCGGGATTATCGATGTAATCTTCTAGTAACCCTAGAAAGCGGTCTGATTTGGTCCCCATTCTACAGATGCAAAGACTGGGGCTTGAAGACGCTAGGGTGAAGAGTGTGATGAGAAACCGTAGGTGACTCCCGCAGGCCTCCTGCGTGTTCTCACACCTGCTTCAGTGGGTCACACTCTGGTGCTGCAGAAGAACTTCAGGCACAGAGCCACACACTCTGCCCGCTCCCTGCCACGTGCAGAGAGTCTCCAGGGCTGGGGTAACAACCTGGGAAGAGGTGGTGGTGGAAGCGTCCCCCGCCGCGTGTCTCTACTGAAACATTTCAACCCCCGCCGCCGACAGGAGTAACGATCGGTTCTATTGCCTGACTTGATCAGAACCTTCGTGGTTTCGAGAAACACATGAGAACAAGTGTGATCGTCGGTTCCGTAGCTGACAGGTGGCAAATGCCGCGTACTTTTTTGGTTTTGCGATGGCGTCAACAAAAGTTAGGCATCCAGTTAAAAGCAGAAGATGCGTTAGGTCACCGGCACTTTTTCTGTAGTCGTTTATGAGTGCCATATTTGTAAAAAGTTCAAGCATGTCTTGACTTTAAATTCTAACTTAGTTATGTTAGAAAGAAATCAAAAGATCAAATCTGTGCTGAGTGAAATTGGAGATGGGCACATTCTGATTCCCATTCATACATCAAATGACTCAACTGCTGAAAAATATTTTAATCTGATTTTCATGCTAACATTTGACCCCAGATGACTTGCCTTTTGTGCTACACCCAGCCAGAAAAGTCCAACAGTGAAAAATGAGCATTTGTAATTGAATACGTATTCCCTTGAAAGATTACAAAAAATGAAAGTAGGAGGTTTATGTGTGTGTGTGTGTGTGTGTGTGTGTGTGTGTGTCTTTGGCACAGATTTATCTTTTACAATTTTCAGTTACTTAAGAAAGAAAAAAAGGCACAAAAGTAAAAAATGCTTGACTATTTGCCTAAAGCATGAGTTATTTTGAAGCACATTATCCTATATTTTAAGGTGCTCAAATGTGAGATGCGACCTGTCAGCTCTGTAGTGTAGTCTCCTGTATAATTTGTACAAATACATCTGTCTGGGATTTTGGAATGAAAGCCAGAGTGATTTTTAAAAACTTTTTAATCAATCCCCAGAAATGTGCCTCAAGGAATCTAAAATGTTATGAGTGCAAAACAATGATGAATAAATTTCTTGTACTCAGAGAAACAGTGCTGATTTCATCTAACTCGCAGAAGAAAAGATAGCCCACGTAGCAGCGTTCCTCGAGCAGTAGCATTCCTCAAGTGATAGTCTTGTTCCCCCAGCACTTAGTGGGCGTTCAAGCCCTTGAATAAAGAATCTCGAAGACCCTTTAGGGTACAAGTCTAGCCGAGGTTTGTATGTAGGCATTATGCTATTATAGGTGACTGTATGGCCAATGTTTATTTGAAAAGCTTCAAGAAAGCCTGGTGTATATTGGGGTAGTGAAAGGCCTTTGGTTTAAGTAAATCTCTCCATTCATGAAAATGTTTTTACACTGAGGGCTTTATTCAGAAATGGAAAATTTCTTAATGGATGAATGTTTCGCAGACTTAGCTGACGTTATCTAATGCTATCACAATGGCACCCATTGAGTCAGTGTCCCCGGATGAAATGGTACTGTAAAGTTAGACCGGGCTATCTGTATTTTAAACATTAGTCCAAAGTGCCATTTGTTGCAAAGGAAACCACGGATGCTTTAAACCACACATTCCTTAGGCTACTCACATCCCAACCGGAACAGAGCTTTAACACGTGGTTCAATTATTTGAACTTTTTAAAATCTCAGGTCCTATTCAACAGAATAGACTAGTAACTGCCACATAGTAGGGTTTTCAGTGAGTGCTGGTTGCTATTGTTATTTGCTAAGAATTTCCTCAACTACAATTTTAAATAGAAAATAACATTGTAGAAATAACCATTATAGGTGACTACAATATTTCTGTCCTCAATGCTGTCACTTTTATTTTGACTCAACTTCTTTTGCCTCTGTTTTAGATACACACCTACACCTTAAGAAAATCAATGATGAAAAAGTTGTACATATAAAATTAAAATGATCTTTTGAAAGCTCTGTCTCCCTATTTCCCACTATCTGTCTTTTATTTTGCTTTTTAATTATACTTCGGGTTCCTCATACAAGAAAACCATGTGGTCCTTAAGCTTATGTATGCTTCAACACGCATCTGCCTTCCTACCCATTATTCATCTTTGTCCTTTTTCGTAGCATGGGAGAATTCCGTTGTGTGTAAATACCACTTCTGAAGGTTTATGATATGCCACACATTAGCTAGGTGACACAAAGGTGTCCCTTGAAGAGTCTGAGTAGGGCATAAGGTAAATAATTGCACTGTGTGGTGGGAAGGAAGCTATTAAGGAGACACCCGGAGTGTCCGGGGACCGAGAGGCATTTGGGAGTAGCTAGGATGGGCTTCCCAAGGAGACTCTTTAGATGTGATAAGTAAGGGGGTTTGGAAGTGATTGGAGAAATCATAGATGAAACTTTTGATCACTGTGCGTTTAACGCACAAAATTAGTTCAATATTGTTGGATTTGCTTTTAATATACTAATAACGTTATGTTATAAACGTATGGGTATTATGAAGCATATACTACTGAGTCATATAAAATCAATTTAACTATGAACACAAGCATGTCTGACTAAATCCTAATTTTGGTTTAAATCTGTAGTTCCAGTTACAGATGTTTGACATCCTTTGCTCCACCTCATGGGCCAATAGAGACCAATGCTGCGAGCTTCCAGGCCTGGTAAGAATTCTTCTTTCATCTCTATTGAGATTTTTCAAGTTACATTTAATTTTCTCTGAAGATGGCATGACACTTCTCAGTATTTATATAAGAAAGTACTCTTTGGGATGATAATTAACGTTAGGAAAGGGTTAAGATGGAGACAGAAAAGAAATCAGTGAGACCACACGCAGCAGGCCTAGGCCAGGGAAACACTGGAAGTCCCCTTTACAAAACATCTCAGGTCCCATTACCAACATCTTAATAGTTATTTCCAGCAACTCTGTATGCTTTTAAAAATGATGTGTATGAATTAAAGTAAAACGTGAAATTTTTATTTTATTTTACTTTTTGGTTATTTGAGACAGGGTCTCACTAGGTAGTCCAGGCTGGGCTTAGATTCTCTGTGCGGCCTCAAAGTCAAAGCACTCCTCCTGCCTCAGCCTCCCGAGCGCTGAGATTACAGATGTATACCACCACGCCTGGTGTTTATTCTTAAACAATGACAATGATTTAGTAATGGGATGTGTGTGCTGACTGAGCGATCCAGTATTTTTCATGTCTTGGAATGAAATTAAGCATCTCTTTCACTTCTTTTTCCACACTGCTTTCTCCCATGGTACTTTTTCTTTTCATTGTAGCAACTACCAAAAAACCAGATTTGCAAATATAGAACATCACA
>RJWT010053500.1:0-10411 GCA_004365215.1 Cuniculus paca | reverse complement strand
AAAGTTCTTCCAGAATTCTTAAGACAACTGTCAGTATATTATTTAATATGTCTCCATCATTCACAACAGTGAATAACTCTCCTTCAAAACTATTTAGCTGAATTTCTACCTCCAATCATGATGGGATAATGGATATTTGCCTTACCTCAACAGTAATAAAACTGGTCAAAATCCATAAAACAACTATTTTGGACACAATGGATAAAGGTCAATTTCATCAGAAATATAATAATCCTAAATATATGTATACATAACAATAGTATCAAAACACATAAAGAAACTACTAATAAAACTGAAAGACAAAACATAAATTTACAATTATAGCTGAAGATACAACATTGATAAGACAAGTAGACTAAAGATCAGTAAAGACATCAGATCTAAATGGTCTATCAACCAACTTAATCTAATTGCCATTTACAGGACACTATACCCAACTTCAGCAAAATACACATTCTTTTCAAGTGCAAATGTTTGCTAAGGTACAGTGTACGCCGGAATATAAAACAAGTCTCAGTGGATTTACAGAGTTTAAAGTAACATGGACTATATTCCCAAACCACCCTGGAATTAAATTAAAAATCAGTCACCAGGCATGGTGGTGCACACCTGTAATCCCAGAAGGCAGGAGGCTGAGGCAGGAGGATTGCTGTGAGTTCAAGGCCAGCCTGAGATACAACATGAATGGAAGGCCAGACTGAACTGCACAGCGAGACCCTGTCTCAAAAAGACCAAAAAAAGGCATTCCAGGGCAACCCACTTGGGACCCCTTTTGTCTCTTTCTTGGACAGAAGCTTTCTTTCTCTCAATAAATATATCATGCTCAAAAAAAAAAAAAAAGCATTCCAGCAGACAAAGGGAGATGCTGCTCACTGGTAACCAACTCAGAGGGAAAGCAGAGGCAGGCCCTGCTCTGTGTGCATTCTAGCACCCCTGGGGACACTTCTGCCCCAGGTAACCAACAAGGGCTGGGAAAAACAGAAGCAGGCCCTGCACCAGAGCACTCGGTAGCCACCATTGGATGCCTGTAGCCAGCACTGGCCAGGAAAACCAAACAGTCATGCTCCAGAGAAATTGTAGCTAACATGGAAGGTTCCTGAAACCCCACTACCTGCTTGTTTGGAAGAACCCAGGAAAATGTCAAGACGAAGAAACAAAAGGCAGTCCCTGGACTCCAACCCAAGCAGAGCAAGTCCAGGAGATTAAAATGTGGAAGAGATTGGGAGTCGCACACCTGAAATTTCTGCAGTGATGGCAACTAAAGTAAAGAGACAACTCCATGAGGCTATAAAAGAAATTAGAACAGAAATACCATCTCAGGTTAAAAGAATTGAAAAACATAATAAAAGAATTGCTAAGCTTCTCTAAAGAAGACATAGATTAAAAAAAATAGCGGAGCAAAGGAAAATGAGGGAAATCATGAGTGAACAATATAAGAGAGGTTTTGAAGGCATGAAACAGATTCAAAGAGATATCCAGGAAATTAAAATCTCCATTGAAAGCTGGCAAAATCTCTTGAAAGAAACTGAAGATAGACTTTCAGACCTTGAAGACAGGTGTGCAGCTTGTGATCGGGAAAGGAAAGAACTCTTAAAAATAATGAGAAACCAGGAAATAACAATTCAAAGACTGCAAGATGATGCAAAGTGAAATAATTTATGAGTGATAGGTATCATTGAAGAAGTAGGGGTCAACACAAAAGACATTAAAATTCTATTTACAGAAGTACTAGCAGAAAACTTCCCAAACATGGAAGAGAGACGTGCTACTCAGATAAATGAGGCATATAGAACTCCAGCTAGCCATAACCAAAGTAAATCTACACCCAGACATATAATAATCAAGATCCCAGAAATTCAACACAAGAACAGAATATTAAAAGCTGTTCAAGAAAAGAAACAGGTCACCTATAAAGGAAAACCCATCAGAATCACAACAGACTTCTCAACACAAACTATCAAGTCAAGAAGAGCTTGGGGTGAAATATTCTAAGTCCTGAAAGAAAACAACTTCCAACCCATATTGATGTACCTGCAAAACTATCTTTCAAAGTTAATGGAGAAACAAGATATTTCCATGACAAAGAACAACTGAAGGAATTCATGACTGCCAAACCAACCCTACAAAGAATACTGAAGGACATTTTAGAAAGAGATAAAAAAGACCATGGTTCCAGGAAGAGCGGCAGAGGGGGATCACCAAGCAGGACAGACAATAGAATGGAGGGGAAAAGTACACAGCCAATGGCAGGAAAATAGCATGGCAGAGATGAGTCAGTGCATGTTGGCCATAACCATTAATGTAGATGGCTTCAATTCGCCAATAAGAAACACAGGCAGAGTGAATCAGGAGACAAGATCCATCAATATGCTTTATCCAACAAACACATTTAACTCAAAAGGGAATTCATAGATTAAAAGTCAAAGGAAAGAAAACAATGCTCTATAAGACAAAGAACCAGAAAAAAAACAGTAGGGGTAGCTTACCCATCAGCTGCAGAATGGAAAGGAAAGATATGGCATTTCTATACAATGGAAAGCTACTCAGCTATAAAGAAAGATAACCTTGAGACTCTTGTAGGTAAATGGATACAACTTGAGAGCCTGCTCATGGGTGAAAGGGTTCAGAGTCACATGGGTGAACATTGTATTGTCTCCCTGGTATAAGAAACTGGGGAAATTTGTAGGATCCAAAATACAAAATAGAGGTTGTAAAAGTGAAAGGGGAGGAGATGTCTCCACGGGGAAGGCAATGGCCATTATTAATCTTTAATTCTGTTTTGAAGCCCTGTATTGTTCTCATGGTTCTGTTTAGCTTGGTTTTATTGTTTAGTTATGTTTGACTTTATTATATTTGATGGCATGGACAGCTATTGCAAAAATAACAAAATGGATTATAGCAGTCATTATTGATTTCCTATTATCTTGTTCCAAAGTCTTTCCTGCTTTACTTATTTTCTTTTGATTGATTTTATTCTATTTTGCTTTGTTTGATTTTGTTATGTGTGATGTATAAGAAGCTACTTTGAAGATAAGATGCATCATGGTAGCCTCTGTTGCATTCCTACAGTCTTGTTTGAAGTCCTGTATTGCTTTCATTGTTTTCTTTTGATTGGTTTTATTCTATTCTGTTTTATTTGATTTTATTATACCTGAGGGTATGGGCAGTTATTCTGAAGATAACAAGAGGCATTATGGTAGCCATTACTGATTTCCTTTCATCTTGTTTTGAAGTCTTATATTAAGTTCATTGTTTTGTTTTGATTGACTATTCTATTTTGTTTTGTTGGTTTTTATTGTGTCTGATGATATAAACAGCTACTTTAAAGATAACAAGATGCATTACAGTAGCCACTGTGGAATTTCAACTGCCTTGTTTTGAAGTCATGTATTGCTTTCATCGTTTTGTTTTGATTGGTTTTATTCTGTTTTGTTGTGTTTGATTTTGATATGCCTGATGGTATGGGAAGTTATTTTGAAGATAGCAAGGGGCAACATGGCAACCATTGTTGTTTTATTTTTATTTTGTTTTGAAGTATTGTATCACATTCTTTGTTTTGTTTTGAACATTCTGTTTTATTTTGCATTTGTTTTATTCTCTTAAAAAAAAAAGACCAAAAAAAAAAAAATCAGTAACAGTAAACTATTTGGAACAGTCCCAAATAGTAATTAATATATTTCTAAATAAATGGGTCAAAGAGGAAACTGAAAAAGAGAATTACAAAACAATTTACTGATTGATATAATTACATTTACATTTGTGTGATAGATCAGAGGGAAATTTAAAGCTTTAAATGCTCATATTAGGAAAGAAATGCCTCAAATCAATGACTTCAGGCTATACCTTTAAAAGTTAAACTCACAATAAATAAGGGAAGAAATAGTAAAGACATAAGTAAATAGAAAACAAACAATTGAAATAATAAAACCAAAAGCTGGTTCTTTGAAAAAAAAATAGCAAAATTGATAAATCTATATTTAGACTTACTAAGAAAAATAAGACTAAGAAAATCTTCTTTTAGACTTACTAAGAAAAATAAAACTTACTAAGAAAGATAAGAGTGAAAACATTAAGTTACCATACCAACAAGAATAAAACATCTTTATAGATCTCAATAAATTTGAAGTAATAACAAGGCAAGATGATGAACTACTTTATGCCAATAAAATCAGCAACTGAGATGGAAAGAATAAATTTCCTGAACCACACATATTAAACTGGCACAAGTCCGATAACAGGGGCAGTGTTTCAAAGATAACAAGATATATTATGGTAGGCATTTTGGATTTACTATTCTCTTGTTTTGAAGTCCTATATTGCATTCATTGTTTTGTTTTTATTGGTTCTATTCTATTCTGTTTTGTTTGATTTTACTATGTCTGAAGGCATGGGCAGCTATTTTGAAGAGGCATTATGGTAACCATTGTTGATTTCCTATTATCTTGTTTTGAAATCCTGTGTCACTTACACTGTCTTGTTTTGATTGGCATTTTTAAGTTTTATTTTGCTTGGTTTTATTCTCTCTAAAATAAAATTTAAAAAAAAAACAACTGGTTCAAATAGCTAGGTGTGTTATTCTCTTTAAAATAAAATTTAAAAAAAACAAACAACTGGTTCAAATAGCTAGGTGTGGTACTGCCTGCCCATAATTCCAACTACTCAGGAGACTGAGACAAGAGGATTGTTTGAGGCCAGCCTATGTAACACAGAGAGACCTGCTTTTTTTTTTAAAAAAAGGAAAAAGCAGATAGTAAATATGAGTATCTCCATATTTTTAAATAAACTTAAGGAAATCATATATTAATATTTTTCTAGGAATGGAAAACAAAAAAATGAGAAAAGAAGGAAAAAATGGAAACAAAGCTTTTGTAAATAAGGAGAGGAAGAGCGGGTGAAGGGAGGGAAGTGGAAAAATAAAAAGAGTCAAGATATAGCATGCACAGGTACAAATCCCCTACAATGAATGTGATTGTTAGGTATACCTAAAATGTACCAATAAAATGTACCAATCAGCTCACTGCTGATTTCTAATAAACATTAAAGGAAGAAATAAAATCAATATTTCATACATTTTTTTCAGAAAACAGGAAACAGGTGTATTATCCTGGAATCACTATATACCTGAGATAACAACTTTAAAAAAGGAAAGGTTGGTCGCTTGCTTGTCCCTTGCTGCTTTCTGCCTCCCCTGCCTTGCCATGGACTGTTTCTCCTCTCCAGTGCCCCTCTCCCATGCCACCCTGCCTTGGAACGAGCTGACTATGGACTGAAACCTCTATAAATTCACACACCACAGGACTTCAGCACCAAAATGGCAGAGCAGTAAGCAGCAGAAAAACAGCCTCTCTGAAAGTCACCATCCTGATGCTAAAATACAGCATCAGAAGAAGACAAGAAGGAGGGAAGTGGGTCCACTGGACCCAGGAAAAATCTGAAGTGTGAATTGAAGCCCAAAGAGAGAGTGAAAGAAAAATTTCAACAAAGAAGAAAGCAGTAGCAGGTGGTGCCTTCTCCCTAAGAAGGGACTCACTGCATGAGAGGAGCATTTCAAACCTGTGGACCCATGGTCATGGTCACGGTGACAGGTGGCAACCCTGGAGGCCTCTGCAGAGAAATGCAGCAGTGGAAGGGAGCAGCAGACATGGAGGACTGCACTGGCTGGTGCTCTTGGTCCTGGTATTCCATGACTGAGACTGACTAAGGGGCACAGAAAATACGGTGGCATGGTGCCCAACAACCAGGGACTAGGCCAAACAAGCAACAACATCTCATCTCCAACAAACTAAAGAGGTAAGATTTTTCCAACAGATTCAAAACCCAGAACCAGTTACACCTGGATGATAGCTCAGAGAGGCAGTCATCATCTAAGGGTCTTAAATACTAGCAATAAAGCAACCCACCATAGGCAACTTACAAGCATCACCCCAGGGATTAAATTTTAAAAATAACAGAAAAGAAAATGAGAAGACACTTAAGCAAAATGCAACCCCACACATCCAGTTCACCAAAGGCAAATCCAGGGGGCAACGAGGTGGGACAATTTGAAAACCCCTCACGAGGCCTCTTTGAAGTGGTAACAACAAAGCACTTGAATGAGACTCAGAAAAAATGAAATCAGAAATAATCTCTCCATAACTACAGAGATTACCAAAATACACACCATGCTTAGTGATGTTAGAGCAGACACAGACAAAAAATAGATGAGCTTAAGAAAATTATAGAAGTTCACCATAGGAAAGAAATGGAATCCATAAAGCAGATTCAAGCAGATATCCAGGAGAATAAAAACTCCATTAAAAATATTCAAAGCAGATTAGGCCCATGTGAGGACAGGATCTCAGATATTGGAAATAGGCTTGCAGTTAGTGACCAGGAAAAAAAAATTTCTCAAAAATAGCAAGGGACTATGAGAAATCAATCCAGCAGCTGCTACATGAGACAAAGAAGAATAAATTAACATTGATTGGAGTCAATGAAAAAGCAGGAGATACTACAAATAACATTTAAAAAATGTTCACAGATTCATGGTAGAGAAAAAGAATTTGAAATACAGATAAGTGAGGCATATAGAACTCCAATTATCAATGATCAAAAAATAAAAAAACTACAGCCAGGGATATCATAGTCAAGATTCCAGAAATTCAATATAAGAATAGAATCCTAAAAGCTGTTAGAGAAAAGAAACAAATCAACTGTAAAGGAAAGCCCATCAGAATCACAGTTGACTTCTCAGCACAAACTTTCAAGTCAAGGAGAGCTTGGAGAGAAGTATTTCAAGTTCTAAAGGAAAACAACTTTCAAGCCAGATTGATGTACTCTGCAAAACTATCTCTCAAAACTGATGGAGAAATACAATACCTCCATGATAAAGAACATCTGAGGAAATTTATGACCACCAACCTGCACTCCAACATGTTCTAAAGGACATTCTAGAAAGAGGTAATAAGGACTACAGCTCCATGAATCCCAACACAAGGAATCTACCAGGAAAGGCAAACAATTACAGGGAGGGGAAAAAATGTGAGAGCCAAAAACAGGAAAATGACAAGGATAAGTCAATACATATGAGTTATAAACAGTAATGCTAATGGTCTGAATTCATCAATCAAAAGACACAGACTGGCAAAATGGATCAAGAAGCAAGATCCAAAAATATGCTGCTTACAAGAAACATTTAATTCAAAAAGCAGTTCACAGACTGAAAGTCAAAGGATGGAAAACAATATTCCATGCACAGGAACCCAGAAAAAAGCAAGGGTAGCTATTCTATTTGTGGACAAAGTGGATTTCAAGCCAAGACTGATTAAGAGAGATAAAGAAGTTCACTATATCCTCATTAGGGAACAATCCAAGAGGAAGAGATAACAATCATAAATATATATGCAACAAATACTGGTGCACCCAACCATATAAAACAATTACTAATGGACATGAAAAATCAAATAAACCCTAATACAATTATATTGGGAGATCTCAATACCCTACTGTCACAAAAGGACAGATCAACTAGACAAAAAAAATCAACAATGAAATATTAGAATGGGCTGGGAATTTAGCCCAGCAGTTCAAGTGCTTGCCTGGTAAGCATGAGGTCATGAGTTCTATCCCCAGGACCAAACCAAAAAAAAAAAAGAAAAAGAAAAAGAAAAAAGAAAAAGAAAAAGATGAGACTTCAAAACATTAAAAACTAAATCAAGTTCTTGAACAAATGAACCTAGTAGATCTCTATAGTATTCCACTTCACAACATTAGAATACACACTCTTCTCAGCTGCATATGGGATGTTCTCCAAAATAGACCATACACTGCCTCATAGAACATGCAAATGAATTGAAATGCAAATGAGTTGAAATTATCCCATGCATACTATCAGATCACAGTGCAATGAAATTGGAAATCCATGACAAAAGAAACTGCAGGAATTTCATAAACACATGGAAATTAAATAGTACCCCACTGAAAAACAAATGGGTCACTGATGCAATTAAGGAAGAAATTAGACAGTTTTACAGTTGAATGATAACAACAATACAATATACCAGAATTTACAGGACACAATGAAAGCAGTCTTGAGAGAAATTTATAGCAGTAAATACCCGTGTCTGGAAAACAGAGCACGCACATATAAACAACTTAATGGTAAACCTCAAACTTCTAGAAAAAGAAGAGCAGGCTAAGCCAAAAGCTCATAGGAGGGAGGAAATTATAAAGATCAGAGCAGAAATTAATGCAATTGAGACTAAAAAAAAACAAAACAAAGAATCAATGGATCAAAGAGTTGGTTCTTTGAAAGATTAAATAAAATTGGCAAACCTTTAGCTGACTTTATCAAAAAAGGAAAAAAAAAAGACTCAAGTCCATGCAATTAGGACTAAAAAAAGTGAAATCACAACAGATCCTGCAGCCATCCAGAAGATTATCTACACCTATTTTGAAAACTTGTATTCTAATAAGATGGAAAATACAGAACAAATGGACAGATTCCAAGATACATATGAATTACCAAAGCTGAATCAAAAAGATATAAAAATTCCAAATAAACCAATAGTAATCAATAAAATCAAAGATATAATTAAAAACCTATCAACAAAGAAAAGTCCAGGCCCTGATGGATTCACTGCTCAATTCTGCAAGAAATTAAGAGAAGATCTAACACCACTACTTCTCAAGTTCTTTAATGAAATTGGAAGGGAAGCAATACTCTCAAATTCAAATCCTATTCCTGGAACCAAGCATTACCCTGATACCAGAACTGGAGAAGGACCCAACTAAGGAAGAGAATTACAGGTCAGTTTCCCTAATGAACATAGATGCAAAAATCCTTAACAAAATACTGGCAAACAAAATGCAGCAAATCGTCAAGAAGATAACACACCATGATCAAGTGGGATTCATCCCAGGAATACAGGGATGGTTCAACATATGTAAATCCATAAATGTAAAACACCATCTTATCAGAGCCAAGGACAAAAACCATATAATTATCTTAATAGATGCAGAAAAAGCTTTTGACAAAGTTCAGCACCCATTCATTATAAAAATTCTCAAAAAATTCGAAGAAATAGTCTTTATTTCAATCTGATAAAAGCCATCTATGACAAACCAACAGCTAACATCATACTAAATGGACAAAAACTGAAAGCTTTCTCTCTAAAATCAGGAACAAAACAACGATGTCCACTGTCTTCACTCTTATTCAACTTATTCCTGGACACTTTAGCTGGAGCAAGTAGACAAGAGAAAGAAACAAAAGGAATAAAGATAAGAAAGGAAGAAGTTAAACTACCGTTATTTGCAGATGACATGATACTCTACATAGAAGACTCCAGAAACTCCACCAAAAGATTGAATAAGCAAATTTAGTAATGTATCTGGGTACAAAGTCAACACTCAAAAATCAGTAGACTTCCTGTACATGAATGACAAACTCACTGAGAGAGAAATCAGGGAAACAACACCTTTCACAACAGTATGCAAAAAAAATGAAATACCTAGGAATCAATCTAACAAAGGATATAAAAGACCTCTACATTGAAAACTACAGGACTCTGAAAAAGGAGATTGAAGAGGTATTAGAAAATGAAGAGATATCCCATGCTCTTGGGTAGGAAGAACCAATATAATGAAATTGGCCATACTTCCAAAACTGTTATACAGATTCAATGCAATCCCGATCAAAATATCAATAGCATATCTCAAAGAATTAGAGAAAAGAATCCTAAAGTTCATCTGGAACCAGAAGAGACCTAGAATAGCAAAAGCGATCCTGGGCAACAAAGATAAGAAGGGGCATCACAATCCCTGACTTGAAAGTATACTATAAAGCTACTGTGATAAAAACAGTGTGGTACTGGCAAAAAAACAGATCCAAAGATCAGTGGAACAGATTAGAAGATGCAGAAACAACTCCAGACACACTAAGTCACTTTATCTTTGACAAAGGTGCCAAATAAATACACTGGAAGAAAGATATCCTCTTTAATAAATGGTGCTGGAAAAACTGGCCCTACACATATCAAAGATTAAGACTGGACCCATATCTTTCATCATGCTCTAAGCTAAAATCAGAATGGATCAAAGATCTTAATATTAAAACAGAAACATTAAATCTGCAGGAACATAGAGTAGGTAAAACTCTTGAAGACATTGGTGTAGGAAAGACTTTATGAACCAAACCCCTGTTGCCCAGGAAGTATCACAAAGAATCAATACCTGGGATCTCACCCTATTGAAAAGCTTTTGCACAGCAAGAGAAACCACAAACAGAGTAAAGAGACAACCCGCAACGTGGGAGAAAATGTTTGCCAGCTGTACCTCAGCCAAAGGATTACTATCGAGAACATAGAATGAACTCAAAAAATCAGTCCTCCTGGATTTAAAGACCCAATGCAAAAATGGGCATCTGAGAGGA
>RJWT010053499.1:0-10416 GCA_004365215.1 Cuniculus paca | reverse complement strand
GCTCTCACCGCAGCCACAATCACCTTGCTGAGGCGAACTTCGGGTACAGCTACTTTCTTTCCTGTTCAAGAGTTTCCACCGGAGCAAAGTCCTTTACCTGACCCTCGTGGCTTTGCACAGTGCAGCCCCTACTTATCTCTCGAGCTGAATCTGCCACTCAGGACTGCAGTACTCTTGACCCCTACAAACCCATCATTCGTCAGTTTCCAGCACAAGCTTCTCGGTGCACGGAACGCCTGGAACCTCCTCTCTCTGGACGATCCCCGCAACACAGCCTCACGCGCCCAGGCTCCCCGCCACGGTCTCTGCCCCAGGCCGAATAGCTGCCCTTGACTTCAGGCCGGACAGGCACAAGGGACTGTACGTTCAACCATTAGCAGAGTTAACGCCACCCTCTCCTCTGATGCATAGCCACCCTTCATTGTTTTTCTCACTCTTCCTTCTCAAGCCCTGCTCTCAACTCCATTTATACAAATGCTGTCGTATATAATCTGAAAATACACCAAGATAAAAGCGACTGAGAAAGCACTGAATGCCAGCCCTTTACTCACCTTTAGCTACTTTGAGAAAAACACCCCCCTTTCTTTTTCGAGTCCTCTCCCTCTGTCGTGCCCCCCCACCCCATTCCCTTTCTCTCTTCCTCTCCCCTGCACTCCCCTCCCCTCTTTCCAAAGATGGTGGGTGGCAGGGTACACACAATTGAGAGACAAGATCAAAGTATTCCTTGAGCTTCTTTTGCAGGCACCTACAGGGTCCAGTTTTTGTTGGTCTGTGGTCGCTGTTTTGTTTTGCAAAATCTTCGTCTTGATTCAAATTTTTAAAAAATCCTCACAAACTCATCGCACCCTAATTTAATACAACTTGAATCAAATTCCCAACGTAGTTTGTCACGAAATGTGATAAACTAAATCTAAAATTAAATGGAAGAGGATAATACTAATTTTCCTTTAAAAGAAGAAGGCGGGGAATTTGATTTAGGAGATATAAATACGGTACTGATTACATAGCTAGAGTAATTAAAACAACGAACGAACTAATGTGTCAACAGAGAGTCAGATATATAGAAGCCTAATTTATGATACCGCAATCCTTACAGATGCATGGGGGATAGATATGCATAGAAAAGAAATTACATCTCTAATTCCCTACACAAAGCAGTCCCATTGGATTAAAAATGTAGACGCAAATGGCATGGTGAATATACCTGTGATCCAAGCACCCTGAGAGGCTAAGGCAGAGGGTGTAAGTTCCAGTCCGGTCTGCGTTACTTAGCAACTTGGTGAGACGCTGTCCCAAAATGAAACAAAATAAAAAGGTTAGGGGTGTAGCGTACTATGAAGGTCTTGGTTCAATCTCCCGAATGGGAGGTGAGTGCAGGGGGTTGGGAGTTAAGTGCAGAAAGCAAAATTATAAGACTGAGAAAATAAAATTTAGAACTTCTATAAGTCAAAATATGCCATAAAGCAAGTGTAAAGATGAGACATAACCTAAGAGCAAGTAGTCACGATTCATATAACCAAGAAAGAACGAATAACCAGAACAGGTAGTTTACCTTAAGAAAATGGTGATTAGATTTTCAGCTCTTTAGTAGTAAGGGAAATGCAAGACCACAACACCTGGTACAGTGGCACATACCTGCAGTCCTAACTACCATACTCTATAAGCTGAGGCGGGAGGATCTCTCCAGACCAGAACAAGACAAAAATAAAATAATAATTTTAAAAGCTCTCAATTATATATTATTCTTTGCCTATTGAGTTGACAGAAAATTAAGAGTTGAATAATACTAAGCTTTATCAAGGAGCTGGAACAACTAAAATTCTAATCCAGTTCTAATAGGAAATAAAATAACTGTTTACCTTTTCTTAAAAAGGCATGTCATATATAACTAGCACAGGATGTATTTCCATAGCACATATACCTACCTATCTATGTATCTAAGTATGTAGCCATCCACCCACCCATCCAGAGAAAACCTTCAACCAGAGAGGTCCTCAATGTATTGCTTGTAACAGCATAAGCAGTACAATGCACTGACTGTGAGACACTATGGAATAGCGACAGTGAATGAGCCACATCTGTATACACCAACATAGATTACTCTTAACTATGCACTATATGATCCACTATAAAACAAGTAGAATTAAATTGTATACTAATTCTCTTGCAGTCCAACCTTCAAGGTGTCCCAGTGAGCCTTGCCTCCTAGTGTACATGCCTGGTGTACACTCCACCCCTGTATTGAATAGATAGTCCTATTCAACAAGCAATCTGCAAAATAACAGTGTAACTTTAGTGTCTCTTGGGTTCCACCTTCTCAGGGAAGCCTGCAGCCTCTTAGACTCCTTTAATCTGGAATAGCTCCTCAGTCGTCTTTTTTATGATATTGACATTTTCTTAAGACAGCACGCCTCTCTCTCTCTCTCTCTCACACACACACACACACACACGCATATTGTATATGCATAGGGGTTGTAGTGTTGTTTTGGCTTTGTGAGACAGGCTCTCACTATGTAGTTCAGGCTGGTCTTGAACTCACTATGTAGTTCAGCCTGGCCTCAACATGTTATCTTCCTGACTCAGCGTCCTGAGTAGCTAGTATTACAGGTGCATGCGCTATCACCAGGTTATCATTTTTTAAAATTAAGCCATCTTTGTAGGTATAAAGTGATATTCTGTTGTGATTTTTAATTTGCATGTCCCTGATGGCTTATGATGTTGAGTATCTTTTCATGTGCTTATTGGTCACTTTTATATCTTCTTTGGGATGATGTCTATTAAAACCTTTTGCCCATTCTTTAATTGAATTGTCCTTTGTTTCTTTTTTTTTTGACTGAATTGTTTATATTTCTATACATTCCAGATACATGTTGCATATCTACATGATTAACGACATTTTCTCCCATCCTGTCGGTTGTTTTTTTACTTCCTTGATAGTGTCCTCTGAGGAACAAAATTTTTAATTTTGATGAAATTTGTGTGTTTTTGTTGTGGTCTCTTGTGCCTTTGGTGTTGCATCTAAGAAGGCTTTGCCTAACATAAGGTCATGAAGATTAACCCCTATATTTTCTTCTCAGAGTTTCAGCTCTTATGGTTATGATATAGTTGAGTAAATTTTGTGTATAGTAAACATAGATTCTTTTGCACATAGATATATACTTGTCTCAGCACCATCTGTTGAAAAGACTATTCTTTCTTTTCCTATTGAGTTGTTTTTGCACAACTATTGGATATTAATTGGCCATAAAGATCAAAGTTTATTTCTGGACTGTCAATTTTATTTCACTGATGTATATGTCTCTCTATCCTTATACCAGCACCACACTGTCTTGATTATTATAGCTTGTAATTATTGAAATCAGAAAATGAGGTTCTTCCAACTTTGTTCTTCTTTTTCAAGAATGTTTTGGCTATTCTGAGTCCCTGTTAATTTCATATGAATTTTAAAGCCACACTGTTAATTTCTTCAAAAATAGTGAGTGGAATTTCAACAGAAATTGATTCTGCAGATTAATTCTGCAGATTAATTCTGTATTGCCTTCTTAACAATATATTTTTAAAAATTAATTTTATTGGTACATTTTAGATATACATAATAACATTCATTATAGGAAATTTGCACCTGTACATGATATATCTTATTCTTTTTCTTAACAATATGAAACACTGTCCTATGAACATGGGCAGCATAAGCTGTCTTCCATTTATGTAGGTGTTAACTTCTTTCAATAACAGCTTGCAGCTTTCACAGTATAAGCATTGCACTTGTCTTCTTAAATGTCCTCCAAAATAAAGTCTTTTATTATGTTTAATCCTGTAATATGTGTTCTTGCTGTGGAGCTCCCTAGGGTTGGCGGAGTCTCGGTCAGATCTGCATCATCATCCAGAGGCTTCTCTACTGGTTCTGCTTCCTCTTTCTTCTTTTCACAGATGGGCTTGTGAGACAAGCCTTTTGCATTCTTTTTTTTTTAAAGCAGTACTGGGCATGGAAGCCAGGGCCTTGCACACATTTGGCAAGTTCTCCACCACTGAGCTACAACCCAACCAGCCTTCTGCATTCTTAACTCCACCTCAGCATCTGCTTCCCAGAGGACCCAACTGATAAATTTGTAAGTTAGCATTGTTTTTACAGGACATCAACCCATTTTTTAATGATGATGTGTCCATATAAATAGTTCAAATTCATTAATAATAAAATATATAACTTTCCAAGCTGATTACCTTTCCAAAATATATGCAAAACTTGGTATGGCTCTGAATCTGTAAGGAAAGAGCTAATAGTTTGTTCTACTTTGGTTACTTTTTTGTTTTTGCTTTGGCTTTGTTGTTTGTTTGTTTATGACATGGTCTTACTATGTAGTCCTAGCTAATCAAACTCATGGTCTTCCTGCCTCAGCCTCGCTAGCATTGAAATTACAGGCATTCACAAACATCCAGCTTGATTATATTTTTTGTTTTTTGTTATTCTTTTGGTACTGGAATCAAACTCAGCACCTCATGCTTCTCAGGCAGGTGCTGTGCCACTGAGCTATACCCCTGGCCCCACTATGTCTTTTTTTTTCTTTAAATAGAACTTATTTTTGATAAATATGACTTAGGCATCTATATATCTATATATATATCTATATCTATCTATCTATATAGATAGATAGATATAATCGAATCTGTTCTTGGTTTCTAAGAGACAGTCCCTTTATTTTTTGGCCAATAAACTACCAACAACACTTTTAAAAAGAAAGAAAAAGAAAACAAATATGAAAACAATATCACATCATCCCCAGTGCAACAGCCCACCTCCCTAAATCTTTGAAACTTTATTTGTATGTCTATGTGATTTTGAAGAGAACACCAGGAGCGCAGTTTTATGAGGAGGGCATTAAAGGCCTCTCTCCCTGAAGCAGAAATATTATTGCTTCAGAATTTTATTTCTTAACTTTGTCTAAAAATGAAAAAGTTGCCTTGATTTATGGAGGGTGAAGTTTTTGTTTTTTTCACTCTAACACAGAAATTAAAACTAGGCCAAACAAACTTGGGAATGGAAAACAGTAATAACTAAAGAAGAACTAAATTTTAACTTAGCTAAGGAAGGCAAAAATAGTTTTTTGTTTGTTTGTTTGTTTGTTTTGTTACTAGGACTTCAGTGAAAATCATTCTCATGAACTATTTTGTTTTAGTATTTTTAATTGTATATCGATTTAGTTAGGTGGATATACTGGGATAATGAAACAAGGACAGAAGAGCGATGTGGATGCTTCATGCTGAACGAGTCTAAAGCATTTCTCCTAAGTTTATTCTTGGTTTTCAACTTTTGTGGTTCTTTGGAATGAGATTTTAAAAGTTACATTTCTCTCTGCTCATTGATGGGTTTAGAGAAAAAGCATTGCTTTTTTGTATAATTGGCTTACGCCTGGCAACCTGACTGTACTTTTATTATTTTCAATAGTTTTCTTTTAAAATAGTCTATCATTCTCTATAAATTCAGTCATTTTATATGAAAATTCACTGATTCTGCCTTCAGCCTTTTCATAAATGCAAGGGCAGTGGGCCTAAGACTGATGATTCAGGAGCAGTTTCTGAACGCCACGACCACTCTGCCTTGACCCGAATTAGGAAAGCAGCCATCACTGATGCTGAAAGATGCTGAATCAAGACGTCATCTGCCAAATTAATAAACCGGCTGCGGACCATGCCAACTCTGCCCAGTCTGCACCAATAAAGCAGGTGCTGTTTGCAAGATCTCCCTCCACAGATGACTCAGTTCCAAGTCAAAGCCTCATCTGAGTGCTTTGGTTGGTGGTATCCAAATCACACCTGGAGGCCTTGCTAAAAGAGACTCTGAAAAGTAGCATTTTTTAGCTTCTTTCTGCATTCCTTCTAAACCATGCTAATATCCAAAATCTGCCATGACATTCTTTAGCATATCTAAAAAGTTTTCTTCTATTTCTTTAAAAGTTTTCCATGAACTACACATACTATGAAATTCGTATCTTATTTGTAAATGTGCAGTTGAGTAGTGTTTATTCATATTGCTATTCAACAAATCTGGAGAATTCTTTATCTTGCAAAACTGAAACTCTATGCATTAAATGACTCCCCATTTCCCTTTCTGTCAGCCGCTGGTAAGCACCATTTTTTCTGTTTCTATGAATTTGACTATTCTGAATAACTCAAATAGAGCCATACAGGAGAGGCATGTGTCACCTAAGGACAAGGAGGTGTTCTGAGAAATGCATTGTTGGGCAATTTTGTCATTGCTCAAACATCATAGAGTACACTTAAATAAGATGGCTACAACTTCACTGGGTGTTATATTTTGGGGCCACTCTCATGTGTGGTCTCTCTTTGATCAAAATGTTGGTATATGGCACATTTGTCTTTCTGTGACTGGGTTATTTTACTGATCATAATGTCCTTAAGAGCCATCCATTTTGCAGCATGTGTCAGAATTTCCTTCCTTTTGAAGGCTGAATAACATCCCATTGTATGCACATACCACATTTTATTTATGCATTCATGTGTCATGGATGTTTGCGTTGCCTCTACTTCTTACCTATTGTGAATAATGCTGTTATGAACCTGGTTTAAAAGCCTCTTGGAGGCCCTGTTTTCATTCATTTTGCATATACACCCATTCTTCTCTTTCTGTTGATGTAAGAACTTTCAAAATGAAAGGGTTACTGGATTTTATTAAACAATTTTTCAGTGTCTCTGGCAGATCATAATTTTCAAGATGGTCACAACTTTTCCCACCTCATGTTGTTGACACTGGTCCAGTGGTTCTGAGGACTTGCACAATATCTTGCCCTCCATCATGATATTCCACACAGCCTTACTTCTGACTCAGGAACTTGCTTTACAGAAATGAAGCAATGGGCTTATACTTATGAAATTCACTGGTCAGCCAGTGGCCCTCACTATGTTGAAGCAGCTAGCTTTACAAAGTTGTGGTCTATGTTTATGGAGTGCTCTTACGAAGTCCCAATTACATAGCCAGTTATGTGACAATTTTTGCAGGGTTGGGCTAGTTTCTCCAAAGGCTGCATATGTTCCAAATCAACATCCAATACATGGTAGTTTCTTTCTCAGCCAGAATTCACACATCTGTGAATCAAGGGTGGGAATGGGCATGGCACTACTCACTGTCATCCCTTAGTGATCCACTAGTAGAATCTTTGTTCCCAAGATGTATACTTTGTGGCCACAGGGGTCTTAGTTCTACAGGAGAGAATGCTTCAATGATTCCATTGACACTGAGTTTGCCACTCCACCATTCGAAGCTCCTTATGATTCTAACAGATTAAGAAGGTAGTCACAATGTTGGCTGGGATGTTTAATCTTGACTAATTGGATTAGTACTTCACAAAGTTGATAATGAAGAGTATGTGTGGAATATAAGAACTGCCTTAGGGTGTCCAGTGTCCTTCAGAATTACTGTTATTAACAGCATTAGAAAATTATAACCCAAACAAGGTAGGAATAGAAATGCCCCAGACCCTTTAGGAATGAAGATTTGGGTCATCATACCAGGTAAAGAACCACAACCAGTTGATGTATTTACTGAAGGGAAAGAAAATACAGGAGTAGTAGAAGAAGGTAGTTACAAGTACAAGCTACAACCACATGACAAGTCACAGAAATCAGGACTGCAGCCAAATGGGGTGGTGTATGCCTATAATCCCAGCTACTTGGGAGGCAGAGGCCAGAGAATGGCAAGTTTAAGACCAGCCTGGGCACTTTAAAATAAAATAAAATTTAAAATAAAAAAGCTGGGGTTATAGCTCAGCATTCCCTGGGTTAATCCCCAGAACAGCCCCCCTACACACACTGTGGGGACTGTAATTGTCATAAGAACATTTACAATAGTACATTTTGTGTATGCGTGTGTGTGTGCAGTATCATCTTTCACCCTCACTCCTTTAGCATGTAACATAAGATACTTTAGTTTAAATCAGTATTTAAGTATTCTTAATTTTATATCACATCATTTAATCTTTTTTTTTCAGTATTGAAGAACCCAGGGCCTTACACATGCTAAGCGAGTGCTCTGCCTCTGAGGTGCATCCCCAGCCCACGTCATAGCATGTGAGTTATGAAGAATAAACACCACCCACAAGCTCTACCTCCTTCTCAAGAAGGGATTATTGCATTTTTTGGTTATATTCAGAATAGTTGTACCATGTTAGGCTGAACTATGTGAACTCGTTATTGTTTTATTTGGAGGTGAGTTACGGTTTAAGGAGAACATATATGTGTCAAGTTGGCAGAGGGCAGGCTTGTGGTGGCTAATTTTAGACGTCAGTCTGACTGGGCGAAGGCATGCCCAGACAACTGGTAAACATTATTTCTGGGTATGCCTGTGAGGGTGTTTCTGGGAAAGACTAGCATTTGAACTAATGCACTGAGTTAGAAAGATCTGTTTTGAATCCAATGTGAGTGAGTACCATCCAATTGTTGGGGGCCCAGATTGAACAAAGAGACAGAAGCAAGGTGAATTTAATCTTTCTTCTGCAGCCATGACACCTGATTTCTCCTGCCTCTGGACATGATAATTCCATGTTCTCAGGCTTCAGACCTCAGGACTTAAACCAGAGGCCATCTAGGTCTCAACTGCAAATTCTCTCATCACCCCCTCCCCCACTCCCCACCATGTTCTATGGTCTTTGGACTCAAGATTACACTTCTCTATGCCTTAGTTCTCCAGCTTATAGATCTTACACCTTGTTAACATCCATAATCACGTGAGCTAATTCCCATAATGAATCCTCTATGTCTCTTTATGTGCTTATGTACATCTCTCCTATTGGTTGTGTTTCTCTGGAGAACCCTGGCTACTATAGTTTGGTGGGGTCCATATCCTCTTTCCTCGAACCTGGGGAAGATTTTTGTGACTGCCTGGAGGTACAGCTGCAAGCAGAAGTGATACTACATTACTTCTGAGACTGGATGTAAAAACACAACACAGGTCTCTCAGAACACATCATCCATATTGTGAGAAACTCAGATTGACCCACAGAGAGACACTTGGAGGAGTCTTGACCATGTGCATGTTTCCCATCTGACAGCCTAGTTGAGTCCCAACCAAAGGCCAGCATCAAGAGCCAACCAAGTGGACAATGACACCTGATAATTCTGTCTCTCAGCCATCAGGTCACTCTAGACTTGAGTCTTCCCAGCTGAAGCTGCAGGCATTGTGGAACAGAGATAAATTGTCTCTGCCGTGCTCTATTCTGATTATTTGGTTTATTTATTTTTTGCCTTAGTTTTGTTTTTTGTTTTGTGTTATGGCTTATGTCTAGATGTCCCCCCAAAGCTTCATGTGGTCATAAGTGGGGCCTTTACAGAAGTGGCTGGATCTAGAGTGTGTGATGCTGGAATTGATTCATGGTGCAATGCTAGGATCAAGGGCACCAGGATTAAGGATGTGAGTACTATGCACCCTAGCCTGGGTAAGATAAAAAGGGTAGAAAGACACTATTACAGTCCCTTGCTTGCTTTTGCTGTCTTCTGCTTGCCATGAGCTTGTTCTCCTCTGCGATGCCCCTCTGCTAAACCACACTGCTTTGGAGCCAGTCAACTATAGACTGAAACCTCTACAAACTATGAGCTAAATAAATCTTCCTTCCCTTATCTTGTGGGTGTTGGGTATTTTGAGAAGAGTAACTAAGACATTTTGTTTTCTGATTATTGACTCACAGAATCCAGGAGTATAATATGTTGATGACTTTATGCTACAAAGTTTTGGGTTGACCTGTTACCAGCAATAAACAACTGACACTCTTCAAAATAAAAATTAAAATAAATCAATAAATAAATAACTGAGAGCAGTATCTAATGGCATGATCATTTGGTTATTCTTTATCTTTTAATGTAAATTTCAGCATTCATGGATTCCTAGAATAAATTTTTCTTGCTCGTGTTGTAATGTGTTGGAGATGAATACTTAATGTTTGAAAATAAAATTGGTCTCAATTGACTGTGCCTTTGAAGCGGGAAGCAGCATAATTCGTATTAGAAATGGAATGAATAGTCCTACTTCTCCCTCCATTTTCAGGGTAGTCTTCTGCTATTTTCTTTCCTTAGTTAACTTGAAGTCCATGATTACCACTACTATGACTCCCTTGAAAATATTTTCTATTTCCATGTGTTTCTCCTTTTACCACACCTGTCTTTCAAAAAGTCTAGCCTCAGATACTAGTCACTAGATATGTCTGCACCCAGGCATCTGACCATCGCTAGAGGGCCACTCAGTGCATAGATTGGTGTCATCTTATCCTTACCATAGGCTTCAAAAGGGCATCAGTGTCACCCACCAATCTACTGAATTTCTGGCAAACTCAATATAGCAACTCCTCTTTTACACCATTTTCTCTCTTTTCTTTTTTGTTTTTGCAGTACTGTGAATCAAACTGAGGGTCC